>MCJB01004202.1:0-69076 GCA_002018475.1 Nicotiana obtusifolia
AGTTCTAAGGCTAAGAGTTATACCAAGTCAATAATATGATTGAAATCTAAGGAAAGGAGGAAAGAAAAAAGTTTCTTTTCTTAATATATGTAACGAAGTACAATTACAAAAGTGGGAATTTCATTACATAACAAAAGAAAGGTAAAGAAAGGGACGCCTCATTCTCTAGAGCTCTCAGAATCCTCCTCCTCCGGGAAAGCTAACTTTCTGGCTTCGATCTCGGCTTTTTTGGCATCTTCGATCTCTACCGATAGATCAAAGCCTCGAGCATGGATCTCCTCGAGGACGAGCCAGCGAGATTGCCACTTTATGTGTTCAACCATATTTCTTGATTGATCTTGAGCGGCCTCGGCATCCGCCTTGTACTGGGCCACCAGCTCATCGGCCTCGGCTTTGATCGCAGCAGCCTCCGATTTAGCCATTCGCAGCTCGTTGGTTATAACATCTCGATCCGAGGTAATCATGCTGACTTGAGACTGGAGTTCATCGGTGCTCCTAGTCAGAGCCTCGATCCTCCCATTTGCTTCCCCCAGTTGAGCCTCTGCTGAAACTAACTGAGCATGAAAGGCCTCTTTTTCTGAAGCTAGCCGATCCGTCTTGTTCCTCCATTCATCGGCTTCAGCTCTAGCCATGCTTACCTCAGATCGGAGTTGGTTGATTTGATCGAGCTGTTGCCCTACCTGCTCGACCAAGCCAGAATTATCTTTCCAGACGAGATCTAATTCGGCCCGAAGATTTATCATCTCCCCTTCGAGCCGCTCACAGCATCCCGATTCTTCCCGATGGCGAAGGAAAGCCTCATGATGAAGTACCGAGGTCTGCAAACACAAAAGGAAAATACTGCAGTTAGCTAAAGTTTTAAAGTGCAAAACAATAAACACCAGATAAGGCTTATCAGAAAATTATCCTATTCAATGCCTGTTGAGCTTCGTTGAATAAGCAGGATGCATCCACTTAATTCATCTTGGCCCGATCTTCTTCGCTCACCAAACACCAAAGATAGCTGGCTACACCTACAGGAGCGGAAAGGACCTTAGCATCTTCATGAATGGTAAAGGATATGGTCCGTTTCCGATCAGGGTAATAACTCGGAGCGGGAAATCTGTCGACCAACTTTGGATCGAAGGAAACCCCGCTCGTGCCAGTGGATGGACTTTTCCTTGGTACTTCCAGGTTGCCGAGCCCAGAGGTATCTTCCGCGGACGCCGAATCCAAACCATCGAAGAAACCACGGAAAGGGCCTTCCGGTACATGACCCCCGTCCGGGGAACGTTCTTTTGCTGCTTGGGCCTCATGGACTGTCGATTCTGAGAAGGAAGGAGAATCTATCAACTCTATGGGGCCTAAGACTCCTTGCGAAACCCTCCTTGCCTCGGGAGAATCTCCAGTTCTTGCCCCCACCTCGGAGCCCCCGACTCGATGAAGGTCTGTTTCATCAACTCTCGGCTCGGGGACTCCTCGTCCTTCAGTTTGGGATGGCCCACTAGCCACAAAATCAAAATCTTCATCTTCTTCGGATTCGTCCCTCAATCGACGAAGGGAGTCCGAAGACAATATTCAAGCCCTAATATTTCTCTTGGGCTTGCGAGCTATTCTCTTTTTCGGTCTCTTTTTTTCGGGCTCCGAAGAACCGGAGGCTGCTTTCCTCTTCTTCTCTTTCTCCTGCATTGAAGCAGGGGGCTCGCAGGGAACCTCATCACCTGTGGACGCGGGCCTCATTTTAACGTCCTTCGATAAATCTACAAAGGGAGAGTGGACCGAATTAGAAATCAATAACCTAAAATGCTGAGCTCGAGTTTAACCTGTCTCACCATGGAGTCGGGCCTCCCATTGGCCCTTCGAGAGCTCACGCCAAGCTCGTTCTGAATAAGGTCTTTGGGACACTATTTTTTCAACCAATTCCTTCAGATAGGGAATCATGGCCGGCATCTGAGATACGACTTTATCATATGAAATTGGTTATTAAAGTGACGATGGGAAAAATATTGAACAAATTGAGAGATAGGGAAACACTTACGGTTCATGTTCCATTTCTCGGGAAAAGGCATATCTTCGGCTCGGATCAGATCAGATGTCTTCACTCGAACATATCGGCGCAACCAGCCCTGATCTCTATCCTCATCGATGCTAGAGAAGGGGGCTTTGCTCGCCTGGCGAGCAAGTTTTATTAATCCCCCTCGGTAAAGTCAGGGACTGTACAAGCGTAGAAGATGATCGACGGTAAAAGGATGCCCGTTAATCGTGCTTACAAAAAAATGAAGGAGAATGACTATTCTACAGAAAGAGGGGTGGATCTGACCCAAAGTCACTTCTTACCTTTTACAAAAGGCAAGGATAACCGGGTCCAAAGGACCCAACGTGAAGGGGTAAGTGTAAACACTTAAATAACCCTCCACGTGGGTGGTGATTGCCTCTTCTGGTGAGGGAACGACCACACACTTGCCGATCCAGTTACAATCCTCCTTGACCTTGTTGAGGACCTTGTCCGTAATCGAACAAATGTATCTCGTAACCAGCTCGCACTGGCCCGGTATTGAAGAGGTCTTATCCACTTTGAAGTCTGCCCCGGTTGAACATCCGGTTGGTACAAACGCCTTCAAAGGAGGCTCAGCCGCGGTTTCCTCAACTTCAACAGGTTGAGCGTCCTCAACGGGTTGGGAGGAAGAAGGACTCTGTCTCTAAGGAACAGATTTAGAGGTCTTCGCCATTGTAGTTAAAAGATAAGGAAGTTAGAAGATGCAGATGGAAGAAGGGTACAAAACGGAGGCCACTTGCGAGAAAACTTCAGAGAGGTTGAAGAAAGGAATTGTGCTATTGTTCAGACAGCTTAAATGGCTGAGGATGAAGATGAAGAGGGGTATTTATGATCTCTCAAAAGTGGCGCCTCGCATCCCAAAGCGGCGAAGCCTTAATTGGCGTGTACCTGATGTTGCAGAGGTTTGTCTCTAATGAGACGTTTTCGATATGTACCACGTACGTCACAATTTCACCATCACTTATCAGTATAATGGTTCGCTTCTTCTGATGGGACGTTTCGACTTCCGTGCCACACGCGTCATAAAATATGTCGTCACTCATCATAACCAAAAAGTTGCGGCTCACATCGTTTCTCGTCATTACTCTCCGAAAACGAGGGGACTATCTGAATGAGGTCGAAATCGGGCCCGCCTATATATAGTCAAATTAGGCTCGATTCTATACGGTTAGTATCCATCATGATTATAGCTCGATAAATTGACATGGAGACCAAATGACGTTGAATCAGAGTACGAAGCCAGGGAGACCGAAATGATTCTATCGAGCTCGATTCTAGGAAACGTTCTAGGGAAGGTCATCAAATTTGAATGACGAAAGGACCGGAAAATCCGTGATGGGTGAGTATCACGGCAGGAATCCCGGCATCAATCAGTAAGACCATTAAACCAGCAAATCAAGGGATATTTTACTTTGTAAATAGATTCTTACCTTGTATAAAAGATTATCCCCCAACTATACAAAGGGGCAATGTAATTGTCCAAAGAGAATCTCACGAAAATCATCAATAAAAAGAAACGAAAACAACTTTTATTATTTTATACATTACTTTATTCATCTGGTCCCATTTATATTTATTGTTCATCTTGGAAAAAGCAGTCAAGGCCAGGATTATCCAAGGCTTGTGGTCATCTCTTCTCCATTTATCTATGGACTTTAATTTCCGTTATATTATTCGTTGTTTGTATCAAACTGAATCACATATCCTTAAAACCACATATGAATTCAATTGTTATCCGAAATTTAGGGTAAACATTGTCTAAATATTATCATTTACCCTGTAAATTATATTTCATACGACTTAATTGAGGAAAATTTTGATTTCAAAATACTAAAATGAGTAAGTAAGTTGATCAATCACCGTTGGCTTGCCTGGCGGCGGTTTTGGGTCTTGACAACGCGTACAAGTCATACCTGAAGTGAAGCCACTTAAGACCTCAAACCGCCAAACAACACGCTAGACCTCAAAACGACCGGTTGGGTCAATACATAAAGTCTATAGAAGATTAATTCAAAAAGATAAATCTAAATCACACGAAAGGAAATATATTCAATACATTGTAGTTTGCTACAAATAATACTACAATACCTTGTGTGTTGCTAGTGAATATGCTGGAAATAATTTAGTTTCAATAGAAGTAGCATAATAGGTTTGAAAATTAGGATTTTGAGTTTAATTACTTGTTGGCTTGTAACTTTTTCATAATTCCAAGGCCCAAGAAAAAATTTAATGCTATACTATTTTTAAACTTAATATATAAATATATTTTTCATATTATAAATTTATTCGTTACGGTTAGGTATTTTTTTGATTTATTTTCATAAAATGAAAAACCTACCTTAATATCGGTACGATTATAGATTTATATAAAAGCCTACGGTTTTATTAAAAGAAACCTTAAATCGATTCGGTACGGTATGGTTCGGTCGGTTTAGTCGGTTTTTAAATATCCATTGACACCCCTACTTTCAAATCCGAACTAACCATCCCCGCAAGTTATAAAACAGTAAAAGCACTACGAGGAGTCTTAATTAGGGGAACGTGGATCTAGAAAGTAAAACGACCGGTATTATATTAGATATAATGATAATTGCCATCAATCTCTTAAATGTTGGACTTACAATAAATTTTTTTTCAACTTAGAATGAGCTAATATGTTAATTTTTGAATTCAAATATAAATGTTTCACTTTTGTGCTCCTAAATTTTATGAGGTTTCTTAAATTCTATGACCTTTCCAATTAATAAATGAAATTCTTATTTCACTATAGATGCATGTATGGCATTGTTTATGAATAATTGCTTCTTTCAAGTTTTTCGTAGCTATTTGAATTCTTAAATAATAAAAAGAGTATTTTTGCTTGTAAATGAATGGTGTCAGAATATATATTATCCTCTAAAAACTAGATTTTCATTGGACAAAATTAATTATTTTTCTAATATTAAAAACTTGAAAATCAACTAAAACTTTTAATTATTAAATTTTTTCTTATTTGAACTATATAAAAATTTCTAATATTTAAGAATTTAAAATTAAATAAAATTTTACTTATACAAATTATTTTATTATTTGAATTTTGTAAGAAACTATATAAATTATTTTCATATTTAAAATAATGTCTTTTCTTATTTTGAATTTTTTAAGTTTATTCCAACGGGCAGAGCCGTGCTACTTTTACTTCTCAGTTTGAAAATAAAAAAAGGTTTAAAGATAAAACTAACGGTTCTTCATCAATATTGTAAATGCTTCGGGATAGAAAGAGCAAAAGTCGAAATTTTGTGGGAAGTACCTCATTGCACAATATTTTGTGGGATTGTGTTTATACTTTACGTTAAAATAGTAAATTAATTTTTTAAAAGAAGTTCAAGTTATATAAAGTTGTAGTAATTTGTAGAATTTTACCTAATATTTAAAAATTTGAAGTCAACTAATTATAGAACTTATTAAATTTGTAAGTCAATCTAAATTTCTTTTCTTGAGTTTCTGGACTTATATGGTATTTCAAGCGATTAACTCTGTACAAAATACTAATAGAGTCTAAATCAGGGTCTAATTCTAGATAAAACTAAAAACCAAAGTTCTTGATCTTCTTGTTAGGTGTTTCAACTCCTTTGAACATTGTTCACCTCTCTCAAAATCATCCAAAATAAATATAAGGGTGCTCGCCTCTAAACATATCTTTTTATTTCCTTATAGATTTTTATGTCGTGAATTTGCCTTTAAATGTCAAAATTAATTTTTTTTTTTTTTTTTACATAATTCAGTCTTACTTATCTTCTATGTACAACATAATAGCATATTTTCAAAAACACATATTAATAACTATTTTTAAGAGAATGTTACGACTTCCAAGTATATCAAAGAAACGAATCGCCATTGCTCCTCCATAAAAGTTGTCGTGAGTTCGTTCCTAAAAACTTTTCAAATATAATTTAATTTCTTTTATATGCTTCTATCTTACTTAAACTTTAGATTACAAGGTGATTTCATTTATTAGAAAGTATAAGAAAATTTTCTTTTAAAATATGCTAAATATATCTTTCAATATTTTACTTTTGAATCTTGTAATAGCACATGCAATGTACGTGTATAAATAAGTTTTAAAATTTATTTTAAGTCATTTATATGTATATTTATTTATATTATTAAATAAATGTGACTGCTTAAGTAAAACTATTAACAGACTAAAATATTTATTTTGAATTTAAAGGAATGTTGTATTTATCTCGATGTCAATTACTATTACATATAATTTATTTTTATTATATATTTCATATTTATTTTTTTGATACACTCAAAAAACACATGCAAAATACGTACACTAAAGCCAGTTATTATAAAGGCACGAATGTTTTATGCTAAATGTTGAGCAACGAAAATATTCCTAAAATATTGATTGACTTTTACACCCTTCAAAATCAAATTATTCTTTCGTATAAATAATTTCGTATTGGATAAAATTGTAAAATCTTAATTAAACTTTACCTAATATTTAACACTTTAAAATCACTAGTCTCTATACTCGTGCGTTACACGAATATGTAACACTAAAAATAGTAAAACTTCACATGCATGTTTGTTCTAAAGGTAATTTTGTTGGAGTAAATGGAACTAATTAATGTATATACTAAATTAACATTGTTAGTAAATTAATATTTGAATTCAAAACATAATTGGCCATTGCTTGACCCTCCAAAGGATCACACTTTAAGAAAATACATATAACTCGTAATTGCATTAACTTGTCATGTGGTCGTTTTATTTTTTAATATTTGTTTATTCATTGGGTATATTTTGTTATGGTTTTTCATTGATTACATCAATCAAATAAAATTACGTCAAACATGACTGCTATTCCATGCATGCGGCACTATTTGACCACAAGACAATCAGACCAAAGATAATGCGATTGAACCAAGCATGTTACACAAAGTACTTACATACCCAAAACTCCAACAATTTAGCCGCGTTACCTCCAAAGCATAAAAAACAAACATGACGATTATTATACAAGCTTAAGAAGAGAAACACCCATGCATATTACTCAAGACCCCAACAAAATTCTATCCCGCGTCACCCCAAAACACAACCATCAGTGATTCAAATGCCGATGGAGAAAATAGCAAGAAGGAAAGAATACAAATATTACAATTCTTGTGACAAAGGAAATTAACTTACCTATAGAAAAATGATACGTCGTGTGTGTTGCAATAAAATGACGAGGAACCATATTCCTTTTTGAAGGAAAAAAAAAAAGCGATGCAAATATGAGTTCTTGTCCTTGTGAAATCGGTACGGTTGTAAACTTAAGAACAAGTAGGAAACCTGATCGGATTAGAATCCCGTGCAATTAATATTACAATTTTATTCAACATGAAATTATATTTTGAAGAAATAATTTATTTTTTGAAGGGCATAAAAGTCGATTAAGTTCCAGAGATATTTTAGTCATTCAACATTTAGTGTTTTAAAATTCGTGCTTTTATAATAACTAGCCTCTATACTCGTGCGTTGCACGAATATGTAACACTAAAAATAGTAAAACTTCACATGCTTATTTGTTCTAAAGGTAATTTTGTTGGAGTAAATGGAACTAATTAATGTATATTCTAAATTAACATTGTTAGTAAACTAATATTTGAATTCAAGACGTAATTGGCATTGCTTGACCCTCCAAAGGACCACACTTTAAGAAAATATATAACTCGTAATTGCATTAACTTGTCATTTTTTTTTAATGTTTGTTTATTCATTGGGTATATTTTGTTATGGTTTTTCATTGCTAACATCAATCAAATAAAACCTCAAACATAACTGGTATTCAATGCATGCGATAATATTTGGTAAGAAATCTACAATTAAACAATGCAACAAAATAATCAGACCAAAGATAATGCGATTGAACCAAGCATACTACACAAAGTGTTTACATTTGCAAAACTCCAACAATTTAGCTGCATTACTCCACAAGCACAAAAAACAAACATGACGGTTATTATACAAACTTAAGAAGAGAAACACCTATGCATATTACTCACAACCCCAACAAAACCCTATCCCGCATCACCCCAAAACACAACCACCAGTGATTCAAATGCCGATAAAAAAAAAAAACAGCAAGAAGGAAAGAATACAAATATTACAATTCTTGTGACAAAGAAAATTAACTTACCTATAGAAAAATGATATGTCTTGTGTGTTGTAATAAAATGATGAGAAACCGTATTCCTTTTTGTAGGAAAAAAGAGACGATGCAAATATGAGTTCTTATCTTTGTGAAATTGGTATGGTCGTAAACTTAAGAATAAGTAGGAAACCTGATCGGATTAGAATCCCATGCAATTAATATTACAGTTTTATTCAATATGGAATTATATTTTGAAGAAATAATTTATTTTTTGAAGGGCATAAAAGTCGAGTTAAGATTTTAGAGATATTTTAGTCAGTTTTTAACTTTCGTGCTTTTATAATACTAAGATATAGTGTCACGACCTAAAATCCAATAGTGGTCGTGATAGCGCTTAACATCGCCATCAAGCAAGCCAATAGTGATTATTCAATTTAATTACTCATTCTAGTACCTTAAAAATCATAATTTTTAATAATAAAATAGTGCGAGATGGAATTTACACGAACTATAATAGTGAACAACTTAGGAATTCTCAAAACCCGGTGTTACAAGTGCATGAGCATCAACTAGAAAATATAATAAAATACAATATATGTCTATAATACAAGTTAGAAAGAAAAAATATAAATAACTCTGATGGAGAATCTGCAGGCTACGGATTGTAACATGAGAATGCAGCTCACGGTAAAATCCCCGAAATGACCGCACCTCTGTGCCTAAAGACCACCAGACATATGTGTACCTGCACAAAAAGTGCAGCAAGCATAGAATGAGTACGTAAATTAAAGCGTACCCAGTATGTATCTAGCCTAACCCCAGAGAAGTAGTGACGAGGGCTCAACATCAAACTTACTAGTCACCAATAAGACAGATACAGTAGAAGTAAACAGATGTGAATCAGTGAAAATAAACGAAGTAACAAGTATAATACGTGGTATAATCCTCCTCTCAGCAATGATTTAAACTCTCAGCTAGTAGCTATCTCCCCAGTCGGAGTATGTATAATGGACCTTACCAGATAGGTCGTCACAGTTCAATTAGGAAAAACTCACAGATATGCTGGCTCCTCGCCAATTATTACGCACGATCTCATAGGAGTATTTCATAGAAATGCCGAGGTGTATGGCTCGATCCATCATAACATTTCCGAACCATAGATACATCTATTTTATTACCGAGGCAAACGTCCCCGTCCCATGAGAGTGTGGTACATAAATCCTACCGTGGCGTATGGCCCGATCCATCATAGTGTGCGCACTGTCGAGAGTTGAACAGCACGAACCATAGATGTATATATTCTGCTAAGGGAAATGACACGATCCCATTAGAATAAGAAGCTTTGACGGGTCCTTCACCCTACACGAATAGACGTATGAGTTATGAATTTTTAAGGGAAACTTTTCGGTGAGAACGCATTGTGTGGGAGAATTCGTAAGAGGAGTACAATTATCTCGCAGCTAATCATGAAGCCCGCCGAATCTCTACAATAGCAAGTCTAAGTCTAGTCTCAAGTCTCAACGTAAAATAAAGAAACTTAATGGGCAAGCGACAACTCAAATAGTACAGTTATAGCATCGCGGGAACCTATGTCTACCCGGACATAACATGAATCTAGCTGCGCACGACTCTCGTCACTTGGTGCATACTTAGCCCCTGCAACAAGTAACACAAATCAAATACATCACCAAAGGGTAGTTTCCCCTCATAGATTTAGACAGGAGACTTACCTCGCTCCGAAGTTCCATAACCGGCTCCAACGCCCCTCAAACACCTCAAACCAAAGCCCGCTGATCCAAAACTAGTGATGGGTGATGAAGAAGTTCCTCCAAAATCGCCCCAACCTCGGTTTCCATGGAATATTTGAGATCAAATGAGCCAAAACCCGGTTTTGCTGAATTATATACTGCCCAAGCGACCTTCTTCGCAAACGCGACAAGTCCCTCGCGTTCGCGAAGCAATACCAGCTCCAGCATAAAAATTTCCTTTCGTAAATGCGAGTTACAACTCGCGAACGCGATGCTTTACCAGACGAACCTTTGCAAACGTGATTCACCCTTCGCGAACGCGAAGGATAGAATTCTCACCAGCCAAGTTTCCTCTTCGTAAACGCGATTCCCCAATCGCGAATGCGTAACTTCACCTTCTTACCTTACGCGGACACGACGCCCCAGTCGTGAATGTGTAGCACAAAAGTCGGCAACCAACAGATCCTTCTTCGCGAACACATGAACAGCTTCGCGTTCGCAAAGAACAAAACCAGACACCAGACATCAGCAACAACAACTCAGCTAAACTTGGTCCGAAACTACCCCGAAACACACCGGAGGCCCCCGGGACCTCGTCCAAATATACCAACCAGTCCCAATACATGACAATAACCTTCTCAAGGCCTCAAATCACATCAAACAACAATAAAACCACGAATCACACCCCAATTCAAGCTTAATGAACTTTAGAACTTCAAACTTCTACATTCGACGCCGAAGCCTACCAAATCAAGTCCGATTGACCTTAAATTTTGTACACAAGTCCTAATTGACATTACGGACCTACTCCTGCTTCCGGAATGAGAATCAGACCTTGATATCAAAAAGTCCGCCCCTGGTCAAACTTCCCAAAAATCATCCAATTTCCAACTTTTGCCAATTGACGCCAAAATGACCTACAGACTTCCAAATCAATGACCGGACACTCTCATATGACAGAAATCACCATACAAAACTATTCTCAGGCTCAAAATCCCAAACAGACATCGGTAACGTAAAAATCCACTTCAAACCAAACTTACGAAATTCTTAAACCTTCGAAAATGTTAACTTTCCATAATAAACGACGAAATGCTCTAGGGTGATCCGATACTCAATCCGAACGTACGCCCAAGTTACGAACCCATTAGATCCTTTGAATCCCGATCCTGAGGTCGTTTACTCAAAAGTCATACCTTAGTCAATTCTTCCTACTTTAAGCTTCCTAAATTAGATTTTTCTTTCCAAATCAATTCCGAACTTCACGAAATTCGATTCCGACCTCACATACAAGTCATAATACATGAAGTGAAGCTACTCAAGACCTCAAACCACTAAATGACGCGCTAGGTCTCAAAACGACTGGTTGGGTCGTTACATTCTCCCCCACTTAAACATACGTTCGTCCTCGAACATGCTAAGAACTGCTCCGGAGTTATCCAAAATCGCTGTACAACACCTTGTGCACCTACCCCTGCCATCACAATCTAGTTGGGCACATTAGCTCGAGCCGGACTGAAGGTCCTCCCTTTTATTTAGTCAAAGAGCCTTAGAACTAAATTCCAACCTCCGAATTTCTATACAAGACTTGATTCTAACATACTGACACTGTACCAATCACCACACACCATACCAAAACACGATCGTACACCTTTTGCTAAATTCACACCATGTCCCGCATAATTCACATGCCCATAATAACATCCTCCTACTACAATAGATGAAATTTCACAAATCTGATGCCTGTAATACATCTCATGATGTATATAAATCATGTTCTGACTCTCGCAATGCTGCCACGGCGAAAGAGACATGTAGAAACTCATAACCACCTGCCGAATCAATAATTCATGGAGTCTCTCCTCCTGACAAGAACCATTACCTCATTTTGAACTGAATAACAATATTTTCCCTTTAATATACCTTATATGAATCTGATTGCACAAATTTCAGGTCCAATAATATTGTCTCACCCAGTACAAGCTGCTCAAGCAATAAGCCACCTCAAACACTGACTCAGATCTCATATGATGCCATCAATGCACGGACAAGCTACAACTCGAATATGACACATAAGGAGGAACGAACTCTGGGAAAGAATTACCCAGCCCGCATAACGAATAAAACGACCAAACAGATGTTATGAACCCTTCTCAGAGGATGAGAAATAAAACATACAGGAATATATATAGGGAATCGTACTCAACATAATACTTTTGTAGTGTGCAACCTGATCCGAACATGATACCGTTGCGGCGTGCAACCCGATCCAAATATGATACCGTTGCGGCGTACAACTCGATCCAAATAACGTACCCGTGGCGGTGTGCCACCCGATCTACTCATAACTATAAATAAGGACATACCCGTCAAGCTATAAGCTTCTACCTACGGAATACCAAATATTGGCCACAAGCACGCCAAGTGCAAAAATACAACTCTGGGAAGACGGATAGCGCCATACGCCACAAAACCCAAGCACGACTAAGGTGCAATAAATGACCTGCATCTCGAGAGCCATCCTGCTACATGACACCACAAGCTACACGGGACCTCAATACATGTGCGAATAATCAAGCCATCTCAATCCGATACAACCCTCATAGTTCACAACCAAAGGAATAGAGCGCCTTTCAGGCATAACTCTCACATTAGTGACAATACCAGAATCTCCATACTTGATTTTATTCTTTAACAATCAAGATACTAACATGCCACACTTAACCGTGGGTATGCTCCTACGACATTCTGCACCAGGTAGCAAAGTCTGCACCTCCATACCACCAAGCGTACTAATCTGTAAAGCAATTCAAGAACCCGCAATTCAATATACAAATCTCCCCATGAGCCGCGTGCCTTGGGGCTCCCCCACTTAGGCTTAAGATACAATTTATAAACATAGAGCCCACAAAGATTTCCTCTTCTCAATTACTATGATCCCGTACCATTAACCCGGCGAATTCCTTGTAGTTTCTTATTAAACTCTTCATGAACATCTCGAATTATCAGCCATAATCGTATACTCGACCTTCCGCTTCGTAGTAGTAGAACTCTTCGTAGAATCTTCATCAAATCACACAATCGCTGACCTGCCCACATGAGATAGCCCACATGTGGTATTCCATGTCGACATCTTCCAACGATGTTGCACTGGGTACAACTACCATGAAATCAGTAAATTCTCCTGAGCCGATGCTCTCCCACCAGCTGTATAAGTCTGTTCCTTCCCCATTGGCATCAATTGAAAGTTCAACAATACCTTCCCAACTCAAATCATATTGCATCAGAAACGATAATCAAATCTTCACACCCCTCTTCCTTTCAAGCAACTCTTTTCTGCCATATTCAATCTTTCTTTGTACGACGGCTATTATTTTAAATAAAGTTCGTAGACCGAATCACCCTCCATCACAATTCCCAAACCGTCCTACACTTTCTCAAGGCATGCGCTATCCTACCACAGAATCCATATGATGATCTGCCACCTTTACATCGGTTAAACCATCTCCTTTAAGCAACTTCTCAACCTCTGCTTCTCATACTTAACCTGCTAGTACTTCAACCACCGTGAAGCACTTCCCATCATGACTTTCCTCACACTTTGCTGCCCGAATGTTGCGTCAAATCCAAATCCATCTCTGTAGCACCTATACCAATAAATTGTTACTGACTCTAAGCCTCTTCGAAGATCATCTTTCTCGAGCTATCAACATTAGAAATACCAATTCGATTCTGAACCGCTGCACGCTGCTATCTCTGACAACCGTCCCTCAGGAACCATTTCACAACACCCTGCCGTGAAGGCAAAATCAAAATAGACCATAACACCGGTGAACCATAATATGCTCAGACAAGGACACGACACCACATCAGAATAAAAATTCCACCATGCTCGAAAATACCAAGTCTTGTTACTCCATCGACCAAAACCTGAACATCCATAGCCCGATTTCCTTTCCTTTGTTGGAATTAAGTGCTGAACCACAAAATCATGCACTAAAAAAAACGTCCTCCTTTCAAGTCATTCAATACCTCAACACATAAGCGAGCACTTTACAATTACACCAACATTGTGCGATAACAACACATAGGCATCGTAGTAATTCGTGAACAGTCTCGAAACCTTAGAAAATACAGATACTGAGCTGGAATAAAAGAACATCGTTTTGTAAGGCGACGATAATAGGCTGCCCGAACACGCAGGAGAAAATATCATGCACCACGTCGGTAGTACCACTACAACTCCTCGACACCCAATTGATAGCAATATAAAGGCACAAGCCTCAATGGAATCAAACCGCACGATGAGGAAATTAAGAAGGGAAGTGCTCCTTAACAGCCCTGTAGCCTCTCGAAGATAAGTGCAGATGTCTATGTATCGATCAGCAAGACTCTACTAGACTTTCTCATGACTCATGAGACCTAAGTGAACCTAATGCTTTGATACGAAGCTGTACGACCCAAAATCCACTAGTGGTCGTGATGGTGCCTAACATCGCCGTCAGGCAAGCCAACAGTGATTAGTCAATTTAATTACTCATTCTAGTACCTTAAGAATCATAGTTCTTATTAATGAAATAGTTCGAGATGGAATTTACACGACTACTATAGTAAACAACCTGTAAGAACCCCTAAAACTCGGTGTCACAAGTGCATGTGCATCAACTAGGAAATATAATAAAATATAATATCTGTCTGGTATACAAGTTAGATAGGAAATATATAAATAACTCTGATGGAGACTCTATAGGCTACGGATCATAACATGAGAATGCAACTCACGATAAAGTCCCGAAAATGGCGCGCCTCCGCGCCCACAGACCACCGGACATATGTGTACCTGCACAAAAAAATGCAACAAGTGTAGTATGAGTACGTAAATCAACGCGTATCAGTATCTAGCCTAACCCTAGAAAAGTAGTTATGTGGGGTCGACATCAATACTTACTAATTGTCCAATAAGACAGATACAATAGAAGTAAACATATGTGAATCATTAAAAATAAATGAAGTAACAAGAGTAATATGTGGTATAATCCTCCTCTCAGCAATGACTCAAACTCTCAGCTAGTAGCTACCTCCCCAATCGGAGTATGTATAATGGACCTTACAAGATAAGTCGTCACAGTTTAATCAGGAAAAACTCACAGATATGCTGGCTCCTCGCCAATAATTATTCACGATCTCATAGGATCTACCAGCAATATTCCTTTTTTCATCATCGTTAATTCTCCTTTCCTCTTCAAACACTATCCTCTAAAAATGTTACGACCCGATAGGTTATGTTTAGGTTTGGCCTTTATAGTGTGTTGTAAGACCCCGAATAGCTTCGTTTAGCATTCCTCGATTTTTGGCGCAGTTCGTGTCTTTTTCCGCAAAATTTTTATGCGAAAAATTTAAGAAAATGTGAATTTTAACCATTAAAAATAATTTGAATTGACTACGGTCAACATTTTATATAAATGGATCCAGATTAGTGTTTTGACGGTCCCCATGGGTCCGTATCGTGATTTGAGACTTGGGCGTATGCCCAGAGTTGAATTCGGAAGTCCTTAACTTGATTAACGTGATTTGTTGAAAACTAGTAAGGGAAAATTATGACATTGATTATGATGATATGGTGGGATCGGGTTGCGCGCAACGAATTTTATATATGGTTCTTAGTATTGATAAATGATGCTATGGTGAAATAAGGGAGGATTGTATGTGTACGGTGAACTCGGGTTGCACGCTGCAACAGATTGTGCATGTTATATTCGTTGTTGTAATTGTGTTGGTTTCCAGAATTGTTACATGAAATTGTGAGATCTATTATTCTGGTTCTACGATTGCGAGGATTGAGTTCTTTTTCATAATTAACTGTCTTACTTTCATTTCCTATTTTTCTTCCCTGTTATTATTATTATTATTACTGCGTACAAGTTATTATAAATGGCCCGTCTTAGCCTCGTCACTACTTTATCAAGGTTAGACTCGATACTTACACAGTACATGGAGTCGGTTTTACTCATACTACACTCTACACTTCTTGTGTAGATTTTGTAGTTGTTCCTAGTGGCGTTAAGTAGACTTGCTTGGATCTAGCTAGCACTGGAGACTTAAGATATAGCCGCATGGCGTTCGCAGCCCTGAAGTCCCCTTCTACTTCATTTTAGTTGTTTATTTTGATTCAGACAGTTATGTTTATTGCAGACCATTATTTGTAGTATTCTAGACGCTCATGTATTCGGGACACCAGTGCCGGGATTTGTATTTGGATTTTGTTACTTAATAGTTTATTACCGTATTTCAGACTATTCGATTTTATTGTTGTCATTTAATTTTGAAAATTGTTAAAATTGTTAATAGATATAGCTAACTAATGCTTCCCAAGTAAGAGAAATATTAGGCGCCATCACGGTCCCGAAGGTGGGGATTCCGGGTCGTGACAAGTTGGTATCAGAGCACTAGGTTGCCTAGGTCTAACGAGTCATGAGCAAGCTTAGTAGAGTTTGGAGGATTGGTATCGGAGACAATGAACTTATCTTCTAGAGGTAATGGAGTTTAGGAAAAATTTCACTTCTTTGCTTCTCTATCGTGCGATTTTTATTCTATCTTTGATGATTGAACCATTCTATTCTTGTTTTCTTGCAGATGGAGAGAACACGCACAACATCTGCAGCCAGACAAAAGCCGGAGCCCCCTATGGCAGCTACTACCATGGGCCGAGGCCGAGGCCGAGGCTGAGGTTGAGCCAGAGGCAGAGCTCAGCCTAGAGCTCGGGCACCAGCACCCCTAGTGGAGGCTCAGGTGGATCATGAGGCGGAGGTCCCAGCTAAGACCTTACCCGTCGGACCAGCTAAAGTCCCGGAGGGGTTCATAGCCACTCAGTACTTCAGGACGCTCTAGTCCGCTTGTTGGGCCTTATGGAGAGTGTGGCCCAAACCGGTGCATTTCCAGTGGTACTAGCCATCTCTCGGGCTGGGGGAGGAGCACAAACTCCCGCTACTCACACCCCGAAGCAGGTGGTTCTCCTATATCAGACTCTAGCAGCCCAGCCAGTTGGAGTGGTTTAGCCGGTTGATGCGGCACAGGCCGGTGATAGACCCGTTATGTGTTCTGAGGCCTTGTTGAGGCTGGATAATTTTACCAAGCTCTTCCCTGTTCATTTCAGTGATGCTCCTTCTAATGAACCATAGGAATACTTGGACCGTAGCCACGAGGCGCTGCGCTACATGGGTATTGTTGAGACCAATGGGTCGACTTTGCAGTGTTTCAGATGACCAGTTCTGCCAAGAGATGGTAGCGAGATTATTTGTTGACTAGACCAGCTGGTTCGGCTGCACTTACCTAGGATTAGTTTTCAAAACTATTTCTAGAGAAGTTCATTCCCTTCACTCTGAGAAAGCATTACCGTAGGCACTTTGAGCGTCTTCAGTAGGTTACAATGACTGTTACCCAATATGAGACTCGATTTATGGACCTAGCTCGCCATGCCATTGTTTTACTTCCTACTGCGAGGGAGAGAGTGAGGAGATTCATTGATGGACTCACTTTTAGTAGCAGGCTACAGATGGCCAAGGAGACTGGAGATGATATGTCTTTCCAGAGGGCCATAGATATTGCTAGACGGATCGAGATGGTTCATGGTCAGCAGAGAGGGCCGGTGTCTGATAAGAGGCCTTGTCATTCCGGTAGTTTCAGTGGTGCCTCATTTGGAGGCAGGGGTACTTTTGGTAAAGGCCATCCTCCTAGGCCATTTCAGTCAGCATTTCAGGTATCTTATAGTGCTTCGGGGAGTCGTGTTCCTTATGTATCTCATTCTGGGCAGCCAACATATGGCGCACTGTCAGCTCCTATTAGTGCGCCTTCAATCCAAAGCTACCACCGTGGTCATCCTATCTGTTCAGGTCAGTTTCAGCCTCAGCAGCCGCAATAGCAGGATGGGTGTGTTGAGTGTGAGGGGTACTGGTAACATCAGGAGGTTCTATTCAAGATTATTGTGCAGCATGCTACAGAAAATTCTCGTGCCATGGTTCCGGCACCGGTTGCTTCACCTCCCGCTCAGCCAGCTAGGGGCAGGGGTCAGGCTGCTAAAGGTGGAGGTCAGGCCGTTAGAGGTGGAGGTCAAGCCGTTAGAGGTGGAGGCTAGCCAGCTAGAGGCCGTCTGAGAGACAGAGGTCAGGGTGGATTTTATGCATTCCCAGCTAGACCTGAGGCTGAGTCATATGACACCGTTATCACAGGTATTGTTTCAGTTTGCCATAGAGATGCTTCATCTCTATTTGATCCGTGCTCTACTTGTTCCTATGTGTCATCCTATTTTGCTTCATATCTGGTTGTGCCTCATGATTCTTAGAGTGCTCCTGTGTATATGTTCGCGCCGGTGGGAGATTCAATAGTTGTAGACCGTGTGTACCTCTCGTGTGTGATTACTTTGGGGAGTCTTGAGACTAGTATAGATCTCCAACTTCTTGATATGGTAGACTTTGATATTATTGTTGGCATGGATTGGCTGTCACAACATCATGCTATATTGGATTGTCACGCCAAGACGAGACCTTAGCCATACTGGGGTTGCCTCGATTAGAGTGGAGTGGGACTCCTAGTCATTCTACTAGCAGGGTTATTTCTTATGTCAAGGCTCGACGTATGGTTGAGAAGGGATGTCTAGCTTATTTGGCCTATATTCAAGATTCTAGTGCGGAGGCTCCTTCCATTGATTCGGTGCCTGTTGTGAGTGAGCTTATAGAGGTGTTTCCTGCTGATCTGTCGGGGATGCCACCCGACAGAGATATTGACTTTTGTATTGATTTGGCTCTGGGCACTCAACCCAATTCTATTCCACTATGCCGTATGGCCCCGCCTGAGTTGAAGGAACTGAAGGAGCAGTTGCAGGATTTGTTTGATAAGGGATTCATTAGAACTAGTGTCTCGCCTTGGGATGCGCTCGCGTTGTTCGTGAAGAAGAAAGATGGTTTGATGAGGATGTGTATAGACTATCAGTAGTTAAACAAAGTCACTATCAAGAACAAGTATCCATTGGTGAGGATTGATGACTTATTTGATTAGCTTTAGGGTGCCAAAGTATTTTCGAAGATTGAATTGAGGTCTGGCTACCATCAGTTGAAGATTAGGGCGTCAAATGTCCCTAAGACATCTATTTGGACACGGCATGTGCATTATGAGTTCCTAGTGATGTCATTTGGGTTGACAAATGCCCCAGCATCATTTATGGATTTGATGAACCGGGTATTCTATCCCTATTTGGATTATTTTGTGGTCATATTTATTGATGATATCTTGATCTACTCCCGCAGTCGAGAGGAGCATGAGCAACATCTTCGGATTATGCTTCAGACTCTAGGAGATAGTCAGTTATATGCCAAGTTTTCAAAGTGTGAGTTTTGGTTAGACTCGATCGCCTTTTTGGGGCATGTTGTATCGGCCGAGGGCATAAAAGTGAATCTTAAGAAAATTGAGATGGTTCAAAACTGGCCTAGACCTACATCAGCTAAAGAGATTCGGAGTTTCCTGGGTTTGGCGGGTTATTTCCAGTTCGTGGATGGGTTTTAATCCATAGCAGTCCCATTGAATAGATTGACCCAGAAGAGTGCTCCGTTCAGGTGGTTCGATGAGTGTTAGTCAAACTTTCAGAAGCTCAAGACTGCTTTGACTACGACGCCAGTGTTGGTGTTGCCCACAGGTTCAGGATCCTACCTAGTGTATTGTAATGCATCGCGTATTGGGCTCGGTGCAATATTGATACAGGATGGCAGATTGATTGCATACGCGTCGCGGCATTTGAAGGTTCATGAGAAGAATTACCCTGTTCATGACCTAGAGTTAGCAGCCATTGTTCCTGTGCTGAATATTTGGAGGCATTACCTCTATGGCGTGTCATCTGAGGTGTTCACGGATCATTGGAGTCTACAATATTTGTTCAAGCAAAAGGATCTCAACTTTGAGGCATGTGAGGTGGTTGGAGTTGTTGAAAGACTATGATATCACCATTTTGTATCATACCGGGAAGGCAATGTGGTGGCCAATGCCTTGAGTAGAAAGGCTGTTAGTATGGGTAGCCTTGCGTATATTCCAGTTGATGAGAGACCGCTTGCATCAAATGTTCAGGCCTTGGCCAATCAGTTCGTGAAGTTAGATGTTTCGGAGCTTCTAGCTTGCACAGTCTCTCGGTCTTCTTTATATAAATGCATCAGAGCGTCAGTATGACGACCCCCATTTGCTTGTCCTAAGGATACAGTGTGGCACGATGGTACCAAGCAGGTTACTATTGGAGATGATGGGGTGTTACGAATGCAGGGTCAGATTTGTTTACCCAATATGGATGGGCTTCACGAGTTGATTCTTGAGGAGGCCACATTTCGCGGTATTCTATTTATCCGGGTACAGCCAAGATGTGTCAGGACTTGCGGCAGCATTATTGGTGGAGGAGAATGAAGAAAGATATAGTTTCATATGTAGCTCGGTTTTTGAATTGCCAGCAAGTAAAGTACGAGCATTAGAGGCCTGGTGGTTTCTTTAGAGGTTGGAGATTCCTGAGTGGAAGTGGGAGTGTGTTACCATGGATTTTGTTGTTGGGCTACCATGGACTCAGAAGAAGTTCGACGTGGTATGGGTCATTATGGACAGGTTGACCAAATCGGTGCATTTCATTCCAGTAGCGGTTGGCTGAGATCTACATCCGTAGGATTGTTCGCCTTTACGGTGTGCCGGTGTCTATCATTTCTGATCGAGGTACACAGTTCACCTCGCACTTCTGGAGGGTCGTACAATGTGCGTTAGGCACACGGGTTGAATTGAGTATAACATTTCATCCCCAGACGGACAGACAATCCGAGCGCACCATTCAGATATTGGAGGATATGCTTCACGCTTGCGTTATTGATTTTCAGGGTTCTTGGGATTAGTTCTTGCCGCTTGCGGAGTTTCCTTCAACAACAGCTACCAGTCGAGTATTTAGATGGCTCCCTATGAGGCATTGTACGAGACACGATGCCATTCGCCAGTTGGTTGGTTTGAGCCAGGAGAGGCTCGATTGTTGGGTACCGATTTGGTTTAGGATGCCTTGAAAAAGGTCAAGATGTTTCAGGATCGATTTTGCACAGCTAGGTCTAGGCAGAATAGTTATGCCGATCGTAGAGTTCGTGATGTTCCATTCATGGTTGGAGAAAGGGTTCTGCTCCGAGTTTCATCCATGAAGGGTGTGATGAGGTTCAGAAAGAAGGGCAAGTAGAGCCCTAGGTATATTGGACCTTTTGAGATTCTTGAGAGGGTGGATGAGGTGGCCTATGGGCTTGCCTTGCCGCCTAACTTATTAGCGGTTCATCTAGTGTTCCATGTCTTCATGCTCCGGAAGTATCACGTTGATCCGTCTCATGTGTTAGATTTTAGCTCAATCCAATTGGACAAGGATTTGACTTACAAGGAGGATCGGGTGGCCATTGTTGCCCTGCAAGTCCGGAAGTTGAGGTCTAAGACTTATCCTTCGGTTCGAGTATAGTGGAGAGGTCAGTCGATCGAGGCAGCCACGTGGGAGTCCAAGTCCGACATGCAGAGTAGTCCATGTACCTTTCTATGTCCGTTCGACGATGAACGTTTGTTTTAGAGGTGGAGAATGTGATGACCCAATAGGTCATTTTTAGTTTTGGCCTTCATTTTTGTATTTCAAGACCTTGAATAGTTCCATTTAGCGTTCCTCATTGCATGCGTAGTTCATTTCTTTTTCCGGAAAATGTTTATACGAAAAATTTAAGAAAATGTGAATTTTAACCTTAAAAATAACTTGAGTTGACTATGGTCAACATTTTGTGTAAACGGACCCGAATTAGTATTTTGATGGTCCGGGTTGGTCCGTATTGTGATTTGGGACCCGGAATCAAATTTGGAAGTCCCTAACTTGATTTAACGTGATTTGTTGAAAACTAGTAATTTGAATGCTTAAAGAATTCCTAAGTTTGACCGTAAGTTAACTTTGTTGCTACCAGGTTCGGATATCGAATCCGAAACTTGGAATAGGTTCATTTTACTATTTATGACTTATTTGCAAATTTTGGTGCAAAACGGAGTTGATTTGACGTGATTAAGACGTCCGATTATAAATTTGAATGTTCTTAAGTTTCTTTGAAAATTTCATTTGTTTTGATGTTTGATTCGTAGTTCTAGGTGATATTTGGTGTTTTGATCGCGCGAGCAAGTTCGTATGATGTTATTACACTTGTGTGCATGTTTGGTTTGGAGCCCGAGGGGCTCCGGTAAGTTTCAGATAAGCTACAGAGTGATTTTTGGACTTAGGCATCTGCTGTTTTTGCTGATATCTGGTGCCTAGCACTTTGTGCTTCGCGATCGCGAAGGTACTCTCGTGATCGCGAAGGTATTCTCGCAATCGCAAAAGGGAGACTGGGCAGGGGAGGAATTTACTCATCGCGAACGCGAGGAGTTGGTCGCTAACACATAGTAGTAGGGGGTCTACCTTTCCCGAACGCGACCTTTCATTCGCGAACGCGTAATGTTAGAAGGGGGACTGGGAAGTTGGGTTGTTACTCTACCGAACGAGAGCCCAGGCTAGCGATTGCGAAGGCCAGGGGGAGAAGCCTTTGCGAATGCATGAGGAACATCGCAAACGCGTAGGCCAATAGGGCTACTGTGCTTCGCGATCGAGTTAGGTCCTTCGTGAACGCGATGAAGACCTGACGCCAGCGAATTAAAATATTCCAAAGTCGGGATTTTCTTCATTTTTCACCATCTCCACATTAGAGCTCGGTCTAGAGGTGATTTTGAAGAGGAATTTCATCCCTACTTCATAAGTTAGTATATTTAACTCGATTTCTTTCATTTCCATCAACACCAATTGATTTCTAACCTTTAATCTATGCTCTTTCATGGTATAAATTAGGGATTTGGGTAGAATTGGAGATTTTTATAAATTGAGATTTAGACCTCATATTGAGGTCGGATTTCGAAACTAGTCACATAATCAGGCTCGGGAGTGAATGGGTAATTGGGTTTGGTTCGAATCTCGGGTTTTGACCAAGCAGGTCCAGGATTGAATTTTGCTGACTTTTTTCAAAATCATTAAAGATTGAATCTTTTTCACTTATGGGTAGAATCTAAAGCTTATGTTGAATTGTTTGAACTATATTTGGTTAGATTCGATTGGTTTGGTGGCAAATTTTAGAGGAAAGGCCCCTATTGAGCTTTGATTTGATTGCGGAACGAGGTAAGTATTGGGTCTAACCTTGGTTTGAGGGATTTAGGAACTCTTAAACTATATGTTATGTGAATTACGTGTGAAACGGCATATATGCGAGGTGACGAGTGTATATGCGCCATCAAAATAGTTGTTTCCATGTCTTTCCCGCATTTCATTAATTATTTCACTCCATGCCTTAACTGTTACATGCCTTAATTGCTTTCTATGCCGTAATTTATTATTAATAATTAGTTATTTTTGTATTGAATTGTTCGTTCCTTCCATGACTCTGTGATTAATTGCTACTTGCCTTAGTTTTCTTACTTGCACACCTTAATTGTCACGTGCTTGACTTGTTTTGTTGTTATTGTATTATTTTTAGCATTCCTTTGATTAGTACGTGGTTCCTTTATTACTTTTCTTTCATATTCTTTAATCATAGAGATTCTTGTAAATTGAGCTATTGGATTGATTACATTTATTGAAATTGTTTGTGGATCGGGTTGCACGCCGCAACGGTTGGAATATGGTGGAATAAGGGAGGATTTTTATATTGATTATAATGATATTGTGGGATCAGGTTGTGCGCCGCAATGATTGTGTATGTAATACTTGACGTTGATAAATTATGACATGGTGAAATATGAGAGGATTATGACATTGACTATGATGATAAGGTGGGATGGGGTTGCGCGCCGCAACTGATTTTATATGTGATTCTTGGTATTGATAAATGATGCTATGGTGAAATAAGGAAGGATTGTATGTGTACAGCGGGATCAAGTTGCACGTCGTAACATATTGTGTATGTTGTATTCGTTGTTGTTATTGTATTGGTTTCCAGCATTGTTACATGAAATTATGAGATCTATTATTCTGGGTTCTCCGATTGCGAGGATTGAGTTCTTTTTCATAATTAACTATCTTACTTTCATTTCCTATTTTTCTTCCCTATTATTATTATTATTATTACTACGTAAAACTATTGTAAATGGCCCGCCTTAGCCTCGTCACTACTTCGTTGAGGTTAGGCTTGACACTTACCGAGTACATGGGGTCGGTTGTACTCATACTACACTCTGCACTTCTTGTGCAGATTTTGGAGTTGGTCCTAGCGGCGTTCAGTAGACTTGCTCGGATCTAGCTATCAATGGAGACTTGAGGTATAGCTGCATGGCTTCCGCAGCTCTGAAGTCCCCTTCTACTTTATTTTAGCTATTTAATTTGATTCAGACAGTTATGTTTATTGTAGACCATTATCTGTGGTATTCTAGATACTCATGTATTCGTGACACCAGTTCCGAGATTTGTATTTGGATTTCGTCACTTATCAGCTTATTACCGTACTTTAGACTATTCGGTTTTATTATTGTCATTTAATTTGAAAAAGTGTTAAAAATGGTTAATAGATATAGCTAACATTGGCTTGCTTAGAAAGTGAAATGTTAGGCGCCACCATGATCTCGAAGGTGGAGATTCTAGGTCGTGACAAAAAACTCTTCAAGACACCCAAATGCAATGACGGAAATATCTTGGTCATCTTTATTTTTTCCAACTTCTAATTAAGTGTGTGTATGGTGTATGTGTAAATTGCATATCAATTATGAAAGTGTAATTACTGAACTTTAACAACTATACTTAGAATATTTACGCAAGTGACACCGTTTATAATATTTGACATACGATATTCGTACGACGCACAAACATAGAGACTAGTTAGTATAAAAGCATGAATACACTGTCGATAGAATAAAGTAGTCTTAAAATATTTGTAACGATCCAACCACTTGTTTTGCTTTCTAGATCCTCATTCCCCTAATGAAGACTCCCTGTACGTGATTTTATTGTTTTATGACTTGCGTGGATGGTTGGATTAGGTTTGGAGGCTTCGGGTTAAAATCGAAATACTTAGTTCCTTGATAGTGGTCTATGATGACCAAGTTTGACTTGAGTTAACGTTTTGAGTAAATGACCTGGGAATCAGGATTTGATGGTTTCAATAGGTTCGTGTGTGATTTTGGACTCTGCGTGTGTTCGAATCGGGCTTCGGGTGACCCGGGAGCATTTCGGCGCCTAATGTTGAAAGTTGGTTCATTGAAGGTTTTCTAGTTCTTTGAATTTGGTTTGGAGTAGACTTTGGAGTTATCGAGGTCAGTTTGGGATTCCGTGCCGGAGAATAGTTCCATATAGTGATTTATGACTTGTACGCAAAATTTTGGGTCATGCCGAGTTGTATAAGTATGATCCGGCGCATTCGGAGCTAGTTGAGAAGTTTGAAGTTCATAAGTTAATTCAATTTGGTTTAGGGGTATGATTCTTAGTTTGGTAGTTGTTTTACGTGTTCCGAGAGTTCGAGCTCGTCCGTATCATGTTTATGGACTTGTTGGTGCATTTGGATAGGATCCCGGGTGGCACGAGTGTATTTTGGACCACCCGGAGCTAAGTCAAAAATTACAAAAAATGCTGTTCTGGTTTCCTTCTTCGCGGACACAAGAGGATCCTCGCGTTCGCGATGAAGGATTTTGGGGACTGGGCGATGTTGTTCTTCGCGTTCGTGAAATAGGGGTCTTGTTCGTGGAGGCTTGGTACCAGTGGTCTTCGCGTTCGCGATTGACTCATCGCGTTCGGGTAGAAGACCTGGGCCTGGGCAACACAGTTGCCTTTCACATTCGTGAGTGTCTTCTTGCTATCACGAAGAAGACTTTTCCTGGGTTCATGAGGTTTGCCTTCGCGATTGCGAGGGTTTGTTCGCGATCGCGAAGAAGGCAGACCTGGGCAGTGAGTTTAATAAAAACAGGACTTTGGCCACTTTTGTTCATTTCTCTCACCTTGTGGCCGATTTTGGAGCATTTTAAAGAGGGATTTTCACTTAGCATCTTGAGGTAAGTGTATTCTACACAATGTGAGTTTAATACCTATATTATAGGTATATCTTAACATGAAAATTGTAGAAATTTAGTATTTTGTTGAAAAACCTAGATTTTGATAGAAATGGGATTAGACCACGAAAATAGTTGTGGAATTGAGTAGAAATTATATATTTGTGTTCTTGAGGTTATGGGTAATAATTATTTATAAAACTTTTTGGAATCCGGGCACGTGGGCCCGAGGGTGAATTTTAGAAATCTTCCAAATCGGGTTGGGTAATTACTCTAATAGTTAAATTTTGGACTTTGAGCAATTATTGATTAGTTTGCACAACCTCTGGCTAGATTCAGAAAAATCGACACTTACTTGAGGTTTCTAGAATGATTTGTGGACCGAAAAGTGGACTTGAAAACGAGGTAAGTCTCTTGCCTAATCTTGTAAGAGGGAATTAACTCGATAGGTGTTTAAAATTGTTATTTTCTACTAATTTTGTGTGCTATGTACGCACAAAGTGAGGAGAGTCTGTGCGTAGCAAAAATTCATGTTAAGTCCGGGTACACATATGCCTTTATTATGCTATTACTTGCACTGTTTGAACTCAATTTGCTAATTTAATTGCTTGAATTAATAAGTAAAATTTGGTTAAAGATGATGTTAAATTGTAACGACCCAAAATCTGCCTACTCGTGATGGCACCTGCCACGACCTAATTTCTACTATGGGTTGTGATGGCGCCCAACGTTACCGCTAGGCAAGCCAGCAGTGAGTTAAATCATGTTATTTCCATTTTAATAAGTTTTCAAGTAATAAATTCTATTTAATAGGAAATTAAGGAGTGAAAATTCAATAAATGAAACGAAGACAACTGAGTGGCAATCATAGTAATATAAGTGCTCCTAAATCATAAAGTCTACTAGTGTGTGTGCAAAGACCCGGTGTCACAAGTGTATGAGCAACTAGTAGAATATACAAAACTCTAACTACTGTCCGAAATAAAGTAGACAGAATATAAATACAAAAGAGAGACTCTAGGGGCTACAGAACGACTCATGAAGCAGCTCACCACTAGGCCTCGGGATATCTGGGATGCGCGCCGGTAGGACCACCAGATATACCTGCCTCAGATCCTGCACGATTAATGCAAAAGTGTAGCGTGAGTACATAAATAACATGTACCCAGTAAGTATCTAGTCTAACCTCGAAGAAGTAGTGACGAGGTCGACATCGACACTTACTATGGGCTAACAATAATAATACAGAAATTCTAAATGAGCATGAGTTATGTAAATAATAATAATAACTCAATGACAAGCAGGAATGAATAATTCTTTCCCATTTAGTAATATCCAAGACAATTTCCTGTCATTATTAAGCACGAATTTATGCCAAGATTGTACGGCCCGATCCAGAATAACATGTACACTGCCGAGGGTCATGCGACACGAACTGTAGATGCATTTATTCTACTGCCGAGGCTTTCGGCACGCCCCACAATAAGAGAGGACACTTTATGAACACCCGATTTAAAAGTTATTACGAGGCTAATACACAAAGACGCAAAATTTCTATTAGCAGTTAAGTAACCCGCCAAAACTCAAGTAAGTGAAATTAAGTCTTTTACAATCCTTTTATCAAGTTCCAATATAATTTAGGCAATTTAATTAACAAGTAGAGCGCAAACATAACAAGTATTTCATGATTTGGGTCCTAAACTACCTGGACATAAGGATAATTAGTAGCTACGCACGGACTATTGTCACCTCGTGCGTACGTAACCCCCACAATTAGAAGCAAATATTAATTTAAATCACCTATGGGGTAAATTCCCTCTTACAAGATTAGGCAAGAGACTTACCTTATCTCAAAGCTCTATTTCCTGCCTCAGATTTACTCTAAAGCCTCAATTCGGTACCGAAAAATTCGAAACTATTCCAAGGTTATATAAATTAATCAATACATATTCAAAAGTTCGTATTCTAACTATTAGAGTGATTACCCAACCCAATTAAAGGATTCCTAAAATTTACCCCCGGGTCCACATGCCAGGATTCTAGAAGTTTTCGAAGAAGGATGTTACCCATAGCCTCACGAACTCAAATATATAATTTTCACTCAATTCCATATCCATTTTCGTGGTTAAATCCCATTTTTATCAAAATCAAGGTTTTGCATCTAAACCTATGATTTTTACAATTTTACATGTTAAAATCTACCCATAATCTATGTTTTAAACTCATGTTGTATAGAAATTACTTACCTCAAATTGCTAGGTGAAAACCCCCTTCCAAGAGCTCCAAAATCGCCCAAGAGATGAAAGAAAATGAGCCAAAATAGCCTAAGTCCCGCATTAAATGGACCATTCTGCCTTCAACGATTTTTGCTTCTGCGGAGGGGCAGCCGCTTCTGCGGCTCCACATATGCGGAAAAGTCATCGCAGATGCGGTCCTTCCCCAGTTGGCCTACTTCCGCATCTGCGATGCGAGTGTCGCACATGCGTCTTTGGCCGCTTCTACGGTTGCTTCCATTGCACCTGCGCAGTCGCAGGTGCGCACCATGTCCCGCATCTGTGGTTTCTGGGCTGCTATCTCGTTTCTGCGAGCTCGCACTTGCGGCTGGCCCTCCGTAGGTGCGATTACACCAGAAGCTGGGTGCTTCAACTATTCACCTAAGGCTAAACGACCTCCGCGCATCGTCCGAATGGCGTCGGGGGCCCCCGGGGTCCCGTCCAAAATACCAACAAGTTTGAATTCATAGGACTCGCTCTCACCCTCGGAACGCGAAAAACAACATTAAAACTAACAATCGCAACCCAAAACCAATAGAATCAACTTATGAACTTCAAATTCTTCGAACTTACTCTGAACGCGTCGAAACATACTTAAACTACTCGGAATGACTTTAAATTTTGTGTGCAAGTCTTATATCACCATACAGAACTATTGCTAGACTCGGAATCCCAAATAGACCTCGATAATATCATAACCTACTCCAAACAAAATTTAAAGAACCTTAAAACCTTCAAGGTTCCAATTTCTAATACCAATCGCCGAAACGCTCACGGGTCATCCAAAACCTGATCCAAACATACGCCCAAATTCAAACTCATCATACGTACCTATTGGAACCGTCAAATTTCGGATCCGAGGTCGTTTACTCAATATGTTGACTCAAGTCAAACTTAACTCTTTTTAACCAACCTTAAGGAACCAAGTGTTCCCATTTCAACCCGAAACCTTCCAATTCCCGAACTAACAATCCCCGTAAGTCATAAAATAGTAATACCACATACGAGTAGTCTTATTTAGGGGAACGGGGATTTAGAAAGAAAAATGACCGGTCGGGTCATTATATTCTCCACCTCTTAAATAAATGTTCGTCCTCGAGCGGGTCTAGAATCATACCTGGAGTGCTGAATAAATGTGGATATCTGCTCCGCATGTCCTCCTCGGCCTCCCAAGTTGCCTCCTTAATTGGTTGGCCCCTCCACTAAACATTTACTACAGAAATCTTCTTGGACCTCAACTGGCGAACCTGCTTATCAACAATGGCAACTGGCTCTTCCTCATAACCTAAGCTCTCATCTAATTGAACCGTGCTGAAGTCTAACACATGCGACCTGTCGGCATGATACTTCCGGAGCATAAACACGTGGAAAACCGGATGAACTCCCGATAGACTGGGAGACAAAGCAAGCTCATAAGAAACCTCTAATACTCGTCTCAACACCTCAAATGGGCCTATAAATCTTGGGCTCAACTTGCCCTTCTTCCCGAACCTCATGATTCCCTTCGTCGGCGAGACTTTCAAGAGAACCTTCTTGCCCACCATAAATGAGAAATCACACGCCTTCTGATCTGCGTAACTCTTCTGTCTGTACTGTGCTGTGCGAAGTCGCTCCTGATCAACTTTACCTTTTCCAAGGCATCCTTCACCAAATAAGTACCATATAACTTTGCCTCGCTGGTCACAAACTATCCGATGGGAGAACAACATCACCGACCATATAAAGCCTCAAATGGAGCCATCTCGATGCTGAACTGATAACTGTTATTGTAAGCAAACTCGGCCAAAGGCGAGAATCGATCCCACTGCCCTCTGAAGTCAATCAAAGATGCATTGACATATCCTCCAAAATCTGAACTGTCCGCTCTGACTGCCGCAGTCTGCGGGTGAAAGGCTGTGCTGAGCTCTACACGGGTCCCCAACTCGTTCTGTACTGCTCTCCAGAAATGCAAAGTAAACTGAGGGCCTCTATCTGATATGATAGAAACAGGCATACCATGCAATTGAACAATCTCCTAAATATAAATCTGGGCCAACCTCTTTGAACAATACATGGTCACGATCGGAATGAAGTGTGTCGACTTGGTCAACCTGTCGACAATGACCCAAACTGCATCAAACTTCCGCAAGGTTCGCAGCAACTCAACTACGAAGTCCATAGTGATGAGCTCCCATTTCCACTCAGGTATAACCATCTGTTGGAGTAGACCACCTAGCCTCTGATGCTCATACTTAACTTGCTGGCAATTTAGGCACCTCGTTACATGCTCAACTATGTCCTTCTTCATCCGCTACCACCAATAATGCTGCCTTAAGTCGCGATACATCTTCGTTGCACCTAGGTGAATAAAATACTGAGAACTGTGTGCCTCTTCTAGAAGTCTTTCCCTCAACCCATCAACACTAGGGACACATACACAACCCTAGAGACACAGAACACCATCCTTGCCGATAGTAACCTCCTTGGCACCACCCTATAGTACCGTCTCTTTGAGAACCAATAAGTGCTGATCATCGTACAGGCAAGCCTTGACATGCTCGAATAGTGAAGACTGGGCAATGACGCATGCAAGAACTCAGCTGGGCTCTGAAATCAATGTATGGTCTGAACACTCGGTTCATCAAATTCATGAACGCGCCGGGGCATTAGTCAAGCCAAAGGACATCACTAGAAACTTATAATGGCCATATCTAGTCTGAAAAGCCATCCTCGAAACATCCGAATCCCAAATCTTCAACTGATGGTACGCCGATCTTGATCTTCGAGAACACCCTGGAACCCTGCAACTAGTAAAATAAATCATCAACACGTGGCAACGAGTACTTCTTCTTAATGGTAACTTTGTTCAACTAGCAGTAATCAATGCACATCCGCATATTGCCATCCTTCTTCTTCACAAATAACCATGGTGCACCCCAAGGCGATACACTTGGTCTGACGAACCCCTTTGCTAGAAACTCCTCAAGCTATTGCTTCAACATTTTCAACTCTTTCAGAGCCATACGGTTCAGTGGAATAGAGATATGCTGGGTACCTGGAGCCAAATCAATATCACGATCTGGTGGCATGCTTGGGAGATCAGAAGGGAACATATTGGAGAACCCCCAGACTATCGGCACTGAATCAATCGCCGGAGTCTCTTTAGTAGTATCCCGAACATAAGCTAAACAAGCCAAACAACCCTTCTCGACCATGTGTCGAGCCTTCAGAAAAGAGATAAATCGACTAGATGTACTGACAGAGAACCCTTCCACTCCAATCTAGGCAACTCTGGCATCGCCAAGGTAACAGTCTTGGCATGGCAATCAAGGATGGCGTGATATGGAGACAACCAATCCATGCCCAAGATGAACTCAAAGTCGGTCATATCGAGCAACATAAGATCTGCTCGGGTCGCATAACCATAGAAAGTAACAATGCAGGACCAATATATCCAATCCACAACTACAGAATCGCCCACTGGTGTGGACACATAAATAGGAGCACACAAGGACTTATGAGGAAATCCCAAGAAATGAGAAAACAGAGACGAAACAAATGAATATGTAGACCCTGGATCAAATAGTACTTAAGCATCCCTACCGCAGACAGAAATAATACCTATGATCACGGCATCTGAGGCCACTACATCTGGTCTGGCCAGAAAAGCATAGAACCTAGCTGGAGCGCCACCTGACTGGCCTCCACCTCTAGAACGGCCCCTACCCCCGCTCTCCGCTTCTGGGAGGTTGGATGACTGGCGGGAAAGCTGGTGCTGGAATCATAGGCTGCTGACCCTACTGCACTACCTTGGCCCAAGTTTAGGGCAGAGCCTCTGCACATGACTGAGATCCCCGCACTCAAATAACCTCTCGGTACGGTGGACTGCTGACCTGAAGTGTGACCCTGATGGCCTGAATATCCACTGGAGGAACCCTAAATAGCTGGTGGATGGTAGGAACTCTCAGGCATGGCGCTTAAATAAGGTCGCACCGGAGCACCCTGAGGAGGTGGCGATGCTGGATAGGTGGGCCTGCTAGACTAACCCCTCACAAGCTAACCTCTGCCCCTAGCTAGGGGACCTCCGAACTCTCTAGAATATCAAAATCTCTTACTCCCTCGATCTTCTGAGCAATCTCCACAACTAGCTCGTAAGAAGTCACCATCTCAACCTCTCGGGCCATAGTGGCCTGGATACCTTAATGCAATCCCGCAATGAACCTCTGCACTCTCTCTATATCAGTAGGAAGTATCATAAGTTCATGGCGAGACAACTCAGAGAATCTCGGCTCATACTCGGTCACTGACATCTGACCCTGCTGGAGCTGCTTGAACTGAAACCGTAACTCTTCCCTCTGAGAGGGTGGAATATACCTATCCAGAAAGATACGGTGAACCAGTCCCAAGTCATGGGAGGAGAATCTGCTGACTGCTACCACTTACCGGTTTGCCCTCCAGCTGGAAAGTAGTAAAATCCACCCCATGGGACTCCAAAATCCTCATGTTGTGCAGTCTGTCCCTATACTGATCAATATAGTCCTGGGGGTCCTCATGCCGCTCACCTCCAAAGACAGGAGGATGTAGCCTAGTCTTTCTATCCAATAGCTTCTGTGGATCGCCGGCCACAGTTGGTCTGGGCTCAGGTATAGCTGTTGCAGCTGGCTGAGCTCTGCCACGGGTAGTGCGCTAGGGGTATGATATACGGTAGCTGCATGACCTGGAGCCTGAGCGGTAGGGGTCTGTGCTCCCCCTCTCGCATGAGATGTGGCTGGGTCTGCTGAAATGAACTAGCTTGGGTGAACTGCAGTATACGGCCCATGACCTCCTGGAATCCCTGCGCGGACATGAAATCCACCGGGGCTAGCTCTGCTATAGGCACCTCGCCCTACTCCTCAATAATAGGAACCTCTACTGGATCCACTTGTGGAATAGCTGGAGCAACTCTAGGACATCCTCGTCCTTTACCATGGGATGGAGCCCTCTCACGGCTCTGCCTCGGCCTCTAGCAACAGGGGGAGCAGCTCCTCTATGGTCTTGAACATCCGCTGCGTGCATTCTCACCATCTATGAGAGAATAAGATAAAGATACTTAGTACCACATCGACTGCACGATAGGAGATGAAGAAAGAGTAGTTTCATAACACCTTATAGCCTCTCGAAGATAACTACGGACGTCTCTGCACGATCCGCAAGACTCTATTTGCCTGCTCATAACTTATGAGACCTACGTGAACCTAGTGCTCTGATACCATGTTGTCACGACCCACTTTCTACTATGGGCCGAGCCATTTCTTTAGGTTCTCCTAAAATGTAAAAAACTCTCAGCTCTTACACTCAAATCCTCTTCCTATCGAATGCTAATAGCTCTTGAACATCCGCTGCGTGCATTCTCACCATATGTGAGAGAATAAGATAAAGATACTTAGTACCACATCGACTGCACGATAGGAGATGAAGAAAGAGTAGTTTCTTAACACCCTATAGCCTCTCAAAGATAACTACGTACGTCTCCGCACGACCCGCAAGACTCTATTAGGCCTGCTCATAACTTATAAAAACCTACGTGAACCTAGTGCTCTGATACCATGTTGTCACGACCCACTTTCTACTATGGGCCGTGATAGCGCCCAACGTTACTGCTAGGTAAGCCAATAGTAATTAAACCATATTATTTCTATTTTAATAATTTTTCAAGTAATTAAATTCTATTTAATAGAAAAATAAGTAGTGAAAAATTCAATAAATGAAACGAAGACAACTGAGTGGCAATCATAGTAATATAAGTGCTCCAAAACCATAAAGTCTACTAGTGTGTGTGCCAAGACCCGGTGTCACAAGTGTATGAGCAACTAGTAGAATATACAAAATTCTAACTACTGTCCGAAATAAAGTAGACAGAATATAAATACAAAAGAGAGACTCTAGGGGCTGCAGAACGGCTCAGGAAGCAGCTCACCACTAGGCCTCGGGATATCTGGGATGCGCGCCGGTAGGACCGCCAGATACACCTGCCTCAAATCCTGCATGGTTAATGCAGAAGTGTAGCGTGAGTACATAAATAACATGTACCTAGTAAGTATCCAAAGGGGTCGACATCGACAATTACTATGGGCTAACAATAATAATACCGAAATTCTAAATGAGCATGAGTTATGTAAATAATAATAATAACTCAATGACAAGCAGGAATGAATAATTCTTTCACATTTAGTAATATCCAAGTCAATTTCCTATCATTAATAATCAAAATCTCACAATCCATAAAATGATATCAAGTATAATTTGGCTCTGAGTGTTATTAATCACGATTTATGTTGAGGCTGTACGGCCCGATCCGGAATAACGTGTACATTGCCGAGGGTCATGTGGCATGAACCATAGATGCATCTATTCTACTGCCGAGGCATTCGACCTGCTCCACAAGATACTTTATGAACATCCGATTTAAAAGTTATTACGAGGCTAATACACAAAGAAGCACAATTTATATTAGCGGTCAAGTAACCCGCCAAAACTCAAGTATGTGAAATTCGGTCTTTTACAATCTTTTTATCAAGTTCCAATATAATTTAGGCAATTTAATTAACAAGTAGAGCGCAAACATGACAAGTATTTCATGATTTGGGTCCTAAACTACCTGGACATAAGGATAATTAGTAGCTACGCACGGACTATTGTCACCTCGTGCGTACGTAACCCCCACAATTAGAAGCAAATATTAATTTAAATCACCTATGGGGTAAATTCCTCTTACAAGATTAGGCAAGAGACTTACCTTATCTCAAAGCTCTATTTCCTGCCTCGGATTTACTCTAAAGCCTTAATTCGGTACCGAAAAATTCGAAACTATTCGGAGGTTGTATAAATTAATCAATACATGTTCAAAAGCTCGTATTCTAACTTTTAGAGTGATTACCCAACCCCAATTGAAGGATTCCTAAAATTTACCCCCGAGCTCACGTGGCCGTATTCCGGAAATTTTCGAAGAAAGTTGTTACCAATAGCCTCACGAACTCAAATATATAATTTTCACTCAATTCCACAACCATTTTCGTGGTTATATCCCATTTTTATCAAAACCTAGGTTTTTCATCTAAACCCATGATTTTCACAATTTTACAAATTAAAATCTACCCATAATCTATGTTTTAAACTCATATTATATAGAAATTACTTACCTCAAAGTGCCAGGTCAAAACCCTTTTCCAAGAGCTCCAAAATTGCTCAAGAGATGAAAGAAAACGAGCCAAAATAGCGAAAGTCCCGCATTAAATGGACCATTCTGCCTTCAACGACTTTTGCTTCTGCGGAGGGGCAGCCACTTCTGCGGCTCCGCATCTGCGAAAAAATCATCGCAGATGCGGCCCTTCCCTAGTTGGCCTACTTTCGCATCTGCGGACCACTCGCCCTCTTATGCGGGACCGTTTTTGCGACGCGAGTGTCACATCTGCGTCTTTGGCCGCTTCTGCGGTTGCTTCCATCTCACCTGCGCGGTCGGAGGTGCGTGCCATGTCCCGCATCTGTGGTTTCTAGGCTGCCCATTCTGGGCTACTTCTGCGGCTGCTGGCTCGCTTCTGCGAGCTCGCACCTGTGGCTGGCCCTCCGCAGGTGCGATTGCACCAGAAGCTGGGTGCTTCAGCTATTCACCCAAGGCTAAACGACCTCCGCGCATCGTCCGAATGGCGTTTGGGGCCGCTGAGGCCCCATCCAAACATAGCAGCAAGTTTAAAATCATAAACAGACTTGCTCGCGCCCTCGGAATGTGGAGAACGACATTAAAACTATGAATTGCAACCCGAAACAAATAGAATCCACTTATGAACTTCAAATTCTTCCAACTTACTCTGAACGCGCCGAAACACACTTAAACTACTCGGAATGACTTCAAATTTTGTGTGCAAGTCATAAATCACCATACGGAACTATTCCCAGGCTCGGAATCCCAAAACGAATCTCGTTAACACCAAAACCTACTCTGAACCAAATTTAAAGAATTTTAAAACCTTCAAGGTGCCAACTTCCAATATCAAGCGCTGAAACGCTCCCGGGTCATCCAGAACCTGCTCTAAACATACGCCCAAGTCCAAAATCATCAGACGAACCTATTGGATCCATTAAATCCCAGTTCCGAGGTTGTTTACTCGAGATGTTGACTCAAGTCAAACTTAGCCCTTTTTAACCAACTTTACGGAGCCAAGTGTTCCGATTTCAACCCGAACCCTTCCAATTCCCGAAATAACCATCCCCGCAAGTCATAAAACAGTAATAGCACATATGACTTATTTGGGAAATAGGATCTAGAAAGAAAAATGACCGGTCGGGTTGTTACATCACCTAACCCAGCCCCTAGGCACGCCAAATACAATCAACTCAACTCAAACAAAGTAATAAGAGACAATGGATAAAATCATTGAACTTTCTATATAAATCCCAAGGACTGGTAGTACAAATCATGAGTTTCTAAGATACAAAATGTACAGAAGCTGGTACGAATAAATACATCATCTATTTGAAGTTTACATAAATAGATTAGCAAAATCTAAAGCTACGACAAGTGGCAATCATAGTCGGAATGCTGGTACATCTTCAATGCCAGCTCCATCCATGCACAGCGACACCAGATCCAAAATCTGCACGTAACGTGCAGAAGTGTAGTATGAGTATAACCGACCCGATGTACCAGTAAGTATATTGTCTAACCTCGTTGAAGTAGTGACCGAGATTTTTAGTTAAAAGATACTCACTATTATAACCTGTGCAGTAGACTAGTAATAGAAGTAGTTCTAGAACATAACCGATTAGAGTACGAGAAAAAAACTATGCGAGGTAGTAAATGATTACTAGAAGAAATCACGGTAGTATTCATAACTTTCATGTTGTAAGAAATGTACTCAAGATATCAAATCAAATGGCATGGAAACACCCTTCGTGCATTTATCTCATCCTCACTAAATATATGAATGTAGGTCAAATCAATTGGCACGGCAATACCCTTTGTGCATTTATCTCTTCCTCACCGAGCATACGTATAATAGTACCAACCAGGTGAAAGAAATGCCAATGACAATGACGATAAAGTGGGAGATACACATGAAGCAATAACGAGCAACGCAGTGCATATGGGCAACCGTAACAGACTATATAGAAGGCATAGAAGTAATGACATCATTTAAGATAGAGGACCATAAATTTTACTAGCTAACATGGTAGAAGGCTTAGATGTAGATATAACAGCCATGAAGGAAAGCATGATCTTTATAAGCTAAACAAATAGAAGGCATGAGTAACTAACATGGTAGAAGGCTTATACGAAAGTGCAACAAATGAGAAACGACGCAGATGTAGATATGACAAACAAGAAGGAAAGCATGATATTTGCAAGTTAAACAGATAGAAGGCATGTACAACAAAACAACAATTGAGATGGAGGACAAAGATAGAACAACAGCGACAAGTCACATAGAAAATATAGGTGCAAACAGTAACAACTCCAAATAAAGTCATATATGTATACACAAGGAAAAGATATTATTGCATAATGCATGTCTCTCGTCCTCGCCTGCACGGAAACACCCTTCGTGCCATGAACACATGATGATATAAAAATATGGTAATGTAAATGAAATGGCACAACATCACCCTTCGTGCTTTTACTTTCATCCTCACATGATAATGTAAATGAAATGGCACGGTATCACCCTTCGTGCTTTTACTCTCATCCTCACATGATAATATAAGTGAAAACATGATAATATAAATGAAATGGCACAGCATCACCCTTCGTTGTTTTACTCTCATCCTCACATGATAATATAAATGAAATGGCAAGGCATCACCCTTCATGATTTACTCTCTTCCTGACATGATAACGTATATGCAATGGCACGACATCACCCTTTGTGCTTTACACTCTTCCTCAGATTATAATGTATATGCGATGGAACGACATCACTCTTCATGCTTTAAACTCTTCCTCACCATGCATATGCATATCAATAACAAGCAAGGTAGGAAGCATGAATAATTTCAAGGAGAGTGATTAAGCGAATATTTCAAATGAACATCAATCACGGCTTTCAAGCCAATAACAATTCAATAAACCTCAAGAACCTTATTATTCAAGTAATTCAACATGTCTCAAAGATGATCTTCAAATTAAATATAATAACGACCGGATTTAGCGCATCAATAATTTCACAAAAGTCCGTCTAATTTTAATCAAATTATAATAAGCTAAATCACGATTTCTATCATTTAATTTCATAGTCATAGTAATCTAGATGTCAAGGAAGACATGAAACAAGAAGGTCGCATAATTCTACAAGGCACAATTAATCGTATAATTTACCCCCAAGCATGATTAACCCCGGCACATGCACATATGTTCATCACGTCATATATGCATATGTAGCAAACAATATCAATTAGTAGGAAAAATTCGGCCAACAAATTTAGGCAAGACATCTACCTCAAACAAGCCAAATCGATACACTAGAAGAGCTATCCCGCTCAAATCATCCTTCGGACGGCTCGAAACTAGCAAAAAGCAACTCAAAGTCATTAAATAATGCCAAAAGAAGCAAACCTAAACGATAAAGGTCAAATCTTTACACATTTACTCATAGTCAACCAAAAATTCAAACTCGGGACCGCATCTCGGACCCGACAAAACTCAAAAATTCTAACAACCCATTCGAATACGAGTCCAATCATACTAATTTCATTCAAATCCGCTTCCGAATCGATGTTCAAAACACAACTAATCACTTAAGAAAACTTTAGACAAAATCCCCTAATATCACTTTTGAAATCATCAATCAAATGCCAAAATCGAAGATGTAATCATAGAATATAATCAAAACTGAGTAGGAACACTTAACCCAATCCATGTGGTTAAGATTCTCTTCAAAATCTCCCAAAACCGATTTTAGGGTTCAAAACATGAAAGAATGAGCTAAAATCCTGAAATTTCAACTCTTAACCCAGTTGCAGATGTCGCATTTGCGACCACAGTTTACAATTGCAGAGTTGCAATTGCAACCAAATGTTTGCAATTGCGACCAAGGTTTGCAATTGCGACCATATGTTCGCAAATGCCGTAGTTCGCAGTTGCAGCACCAGCAAACCCAAACTTCACCGAAATGATCCAAAACCACCCCGAAACTCATCCGAAACCTCCCTGACACAAACCATATGTGCATTTCAATCATAAAACACGCTGTAGATATGCTCGTGCACTCAAAACACTTAAAAGAGGTCGACTTCGCAGTCTCTCAGTCAATGATCCAAAATACACCCGAGCCCCTCGGAACCCCGTCAAATCACACCAACAAGTCCCACAATATGACACGGACATACTCGAGGCGTCAAATCTCACATAGCAACATCAAAACCACGAATCGCACCTCAAATCAATCATTATGAACTTTTAAACTTTCAACTTCCAAAACTCGTGCCGAACTATATCAAATCAAGTCAGAATGAAATCAAATTTTGCACAAAAGTTCCAGATGACATAACGAACCTATTTCAAATCTCGAAACCACAATCTGAACCCGATAACATCGAAGTCAACTCCCTATCAAACTTATGAACATTCCAAACCATCAAATTTTCAACTTTAGCCAAATAGTGCCGAAACCTTCTACAAACATCCAAATCAAATTCCGAGCATACGCCCAAGTCCAAAATCACCATCCAGACCTACTGGAACAATCAAAACTCCAATTCGAGGCCGAATACACAAAAGTCAAACTTGGTCAACTCTTACAACTTAAAGCTTCCAACATGAGATTCATTCTGCGAATCCGTATCCGTTTCTTGCATCTCTCTAATTTTGCAATGTAGAATCATTCTTGACATGGAAATACCGTAGATCCAGTTACCATTCACTAACGATCTCAAGCCATATTCATTCACAAATTCAGAAGTCCTCAAATGCCACATATGATCTGGAACTCATCCAAGCCTTCTCGATAACCACTCACCTTATTCTAATCTTGAACACACATCTAATATGCACCGAGCAATCCGTGCTTCACCAGCACATGACTATTCAAAGAAACAACCAAGAAAACTCTCATCCCAAAAACTAATACCACGCATGATCCTACAATCTGATCGTCGATACCAAACTCCCCCATTTAGCTCGAAGCCATAGAACACATCGTCAACAATCTATTGTACCATATCTTCATAGATGCCCCGATCCCGCACAGCGAATTAGCTGAAAACTTCATAATCTTAGGTGATACTGGTCGTAGAACACTCCGAAGACTCTGCCAAGCACACACCCATCCTTGCAATAGTCAAGAAAACTTCCCCCAAATGCTCTGAAATTAGATAATATATGCATTCCACCGAATGGAAACCTCGTATGAAACATAAGATCCAAAATCATTATGCAGGAGATAACCCCGCGACTCTAAGACATAGAAAATATAGAAGCTGGTACGAATAAATACATCATCTGTTTGAAGTTTACATAAATAGATTAGCAAAATCTAAAGCTACCAAGGACAAGTGGCAGCCATAATCGGAATACATGTACATCTTCAATACCAGCTCCCGCCATACACAGTGACTCCATATCCAAAATCTGCACGCAAGGTACAGAAGGGTAGTATGAGTACAACCGACCCCATATATCCAGTAAGTATATTGTCTAACCTAGTTAAAAGATACTCGCTGTTATAACCTGTGCAGTAGACTAGCAATAGCAATAGTTCTAGAATATAACAAATAAGAGTATGAGAAAACAACTATGCGAGGTAGTAAATGATTACTAGAAGAAATCACGGTAGTAAATTCATAACATTCATGTTGTGAGAAATGTACTCAAGATATCAAATCAAATTGCACGGCAACACCCTTCGTGCATTTATCTCATCCTCACCAAATATATGAATGTAGGTCAAATCAATTGGCACAGCAACACACTTCGTGCATTTATCTCTTCCTCATTGAGCATAAGTATAACAGTACCAACCAGGTGAAAGAAATGCCAATAACAATAATGATAAAGTGGGAGATACACAAGAAACAATAACGAGCAACGCGATGCATATGGGCAACCGTAACAGACTAGATAGATGGCATATAAGTAATGACAACATTTAAGATAGAGGAACATAAATTTTACTAGCTAACCTAGTAGAAGGCTTAGATATAGATATAACAGCCATGAAGGAAAGCATGATCTTTATAATCTAAACAAATAGAAGGCATGAGTAATTAACATGGTAGAAGGCTTATACGAAGTGCAACAAATGAGAAACAACACAGATGTAGATATGACAAACAAGAAGGAAAGCATGATATTTACAACCTAAACATATTGAACGCATGTATAACAAAACAACAATTGAAACGGAGGACAAAGACAGAACAACAACGACAAGTCACATAGAAAATATAGGTGCAACAGTAATAACTCAACAAAAAGGCATGACTTTATACATAAGGAAAAGATATCAACGCATAATGCATGTCTCTCATCCTCGCCTGCACGAAAACACCCTTCGTGCCATGAACACATGATAATATAAAAATATGGTAATGTAAATGAAATGAAACAGCATCACCCTTCATGCTTGTACTCTCATCCTCACATGATAATGTAAATGAAAACATGATAATTTAAATGAATGGGAACGGTATCACCCTTCGTACTTTTATTCTCATCATCGCATGATAATAAAAATGAAAACATGATAACGTAAATGAAATGGCATGGCATGACCCTTCATTTTTTAACTCTCATCCTCACATGATAATGTAAATAAAATGGCAAGGCATCACCCTTCATGCTTACACTCTTCCTCACATGATAATGTATATGCAATGGCACGGCATCGCCCTTCGTGCTTTACACTCTTCCTCACATGATAATGTATACGTAATGGCACGGCATCACCCTTCGTGCTTTACGCCTTTCCTCACCAAGCACATGCATATCAAGAACAAGCAAGGTAGGAAGCATGAATAATATCAAGGAGAGTGATTAAGCGAATATTTCAAATAAACATCAATCACAGCTTTCAAGCCAATAACAATCCAATAAACCTCAAGAACCTTCTTATTCAAGTAATTCAACAAGTCTCAAAGATGATCTTCATCTCACTTATAGATCCAATATCTCAAGAATATTGTCGTAGCGATGTATTTGTGATTAAGTATAATAACGATTGGATTTAGCACATCAATAATTTTACAAAAGTCCGTCTAATTTTAATCAAATTATGAAAAGCTAAATCATGGTTTCTATCATTTAATTTCATATTCATAGTAACCTAGAATTCAAGGAAGACATGAAACAAGAAGGTCACATAATTCTACAAGGCACAATTAATCGTATAATTTACTTCTGAGCATGATTAACCCTGACACATGCATATATGCTCGTCACCTCATATATGCATCACCCCCGCATTTAGTAAACAATATCAATTAGTAGGAAAAAATTTTCCAACAAAGTTAGGCAAGACATTTGCCTCAAAAAAGCCAAATCGATACACTAGAGTGCCATCCCGCTCAAATCATCCTCCGGACGGCTCGAAACTAGCCAAAAATAACTCAAAATCATCAAATAATGCCAAAAGAAGCAAACCCAAATGATAAAGGTCGAATATTTACACATTTACTCAAAGTCAACCAAAAAGTCAAACCTAGGACCGCACCTCGGAACCTAACAATACTCAAAAGTTCTAACAACACGTTCGAATACTAGTTCAACCATACTAGTTTCATTCAAATCCGACTCCGAATCAATGTCCAAAACTCAATTAATTACTTCAGGAAAATATAGACAAAATCCCCCAATTTCTCTTTTGAAATCATCAATCAAATGCCAAAATCGAAGATGGAATCATGGAATATAATCAAAACCGAGTAAGAACACTTACCCCAATCCATATGGTGAAAATTCTCTCCAGAATTGTCCAAAACTGAGTCTAGGGTTCAAAATATGAAAGAATGAGCTAAAATCCCGAAATTCCAACTCTTAACCCAGCTGCAGATGTCGCATTTGCGACCAAAAGTACGCAATTGCGGACTATTTGCAATTCCGACCACAAGTTCGCAATTGCGGAGTCGCAATTGCAACCAAATGTTCCCAATTGAAACCAAGGTTCGCAATTGCGACCAGATGTTCGCGAATGCCGTAGTTCGCAATTGCAGCAAAAAGTTCGCAATTGTGAAGTACGAGCACCAACAAACCCAAACTTCACCGAAATGATCTGAAACCACCCCGAAACTCATTCGGAACTTCCTGGACACAAACCGTATATGCATTTCAATCATAAAACACGCTACGAACCTGCTCACGTACTCAAAATACAGAAAAGAGGTCGTCTTGACCCGATGTTGACCATGGTCAAACTCATAATTTCTTAACTTAATTAGTCTCTCAACCAATGATTCAAAATACACCCGAGCCCCTCGGGGCCCCGTCAAATCATACCAACAATTTCTAAAATATAACACGGACCTACTCAAGGCATCAAATCTCACATAGCAATATCAAAACCTCGAATCGCACCTCAAATCAAACTTTATGAGCTTTTAAACTTTCAACTTCCAAAACTCGTGTCGAACCATATCAAATCAACTCGGAATGACCTCAAATTTTGCACACAAGTTTAAAATGGCATAACGAACCTATTCCAAATCTTGAAACCACAATCTGAACCCGATAATATCGAAGTCAACTTCCGATCAAACTTATGAACATTCGAAACTTTCAAATTTTCAACTTTTGACAAATAATGTTGAAACCTTCTACAAACATCCAAATGAAATTCCGAGCATATGCCCAAGTTCAAAATCACCATCCGGGCCTACCAGAACAATTAAAACTTCGATCCGAGGGAAAATATCCAAAAGTCAAACTTGGTCAACTCTTTCAGCATTTAGCTTCTAACATGAGATTCATTTTTCCAAATCCATTCCAAGGCACCTGAAAAACCAAAACCGACGATTCACACAAGTCATAGTACATCATATGAAGCTACTCAAGATTTCAAACAGTTGAACAGAATGCAAATGCTCAAAACGACCGATTGAGTCATTACATAAATCGAGCTTCATTACCTAGAGATTTGGCGGAAATTGTTTGTCATTGATGGAAATTTATATTCCTTTATGGGCTTACCTTAAAGTTATACATAAATCATAATCCGAAGAGTTTCCCTATTCCTGTGGATCGGGTCGAACACCTCGACAATATTTATGTAAATTATGGAATGCATCCATAGATCGGGAGGTACAACCCTAGTAGTGTATGTACACGATTATTATGGATCAGGCCGAACGACCTCGACATAACTAGTGCGTGTTGTCAGTCGGAGTCCAATTAAACTTGATATGTTTTTCATGACTTGAGGATTTATAAATACATGTTGGGCCCTTACTTGTTCAGATTACCATGTGATATTTGAGAAGTTTTAATTGTTATTTATTAAAGGATCATTTAATTGTTGCCTTTTATTTCATTATTGTTGTTGTATTTCATGCCTATTAAATATTCTTGTACGTTATGTATATTGCCCACTAGTAAGTGTCGATGTTGATCCCTCGTTATTACTTCTTCGAGGTTAGACTAGATACTTACTGGTTACATGTTATATACGCACTCACGCTACACTTCTGCATATATTGTGCAGGTTCTGTTCTGAGGCAGGTGCATCTAGGGTTCGTCCGGGCGCACATCCGCATTACCCTGAGGCTTAGTGGTGAGCTGTTTCTCATGCTCCATTCTGCAGCACCCGGAGCCTTCTCTTGTTATGTTTTATCATTTCGGTCTATTTTGTTTCAGACATTTGTTCTTATAGAGTTTTTATATTCTACTAGATGCTCGTGCACTTGTGACACTGGGTTTTGGGAATTCTAGTAGACACTAATTGGTTTTGATTATTTAATTTACTATCTTACTTTTCCGTTTAGTTTATGCTTTATATTACTACACTCGCTTACTATTTGTTTTCTTATTAAATGAAAATCAAAGATTTTAAAATTATTAAATGAGAAATTAAATGGTTAGTTCACCGTTGTCTTACCTAGCAGCGATGTTGGGGGCCATCACGGCCTTTAGTGAAAATTGGGTCGTAACAATATTTAACACATGAACCCACAAGAAAAGGACACATATCTTAGAATTATTTAGTTGATTAAAAATGAACAACATTCACTATTTTAGAAACTAGAATATTTTTTTAACATTTTGTTTATAATTCAGACACATTCTTTTTAGTTAAAGAAAATTTTAAAAGATTATTTAAAAAAATGCTAAGTGGACAGAAAACCACGGGTCAGCGCATGTCTCTCACTATTTTGGGATGAGATCAGAGGTAAAGGCTATCAAATAACGTGTCTGATGGGGTAATTATGAGTACTAATAATTTTGGCGTGCACCACATAAACATGTCAAATTTAGATAATTTCATTTATTATGCAAAATCTAAATTCTGCGGAAAGTTAAAGAAAAAAAAGTATAATCTTTGTTCGTTTCAGCTAGCTCCAATTATTCTACGCAAAGAAGTGCCAAGTCATTACGTTGCTGTAAAGAACTTATCCAGATGGTGATTTTTTTTGAGAGTACTATGAATTCGAGTTACTTTATGGACCTCTATTTTGTTGTAACAGTCTGCTTATTTTAGCATTGGCATTGCTTTTGAACATCACATTGCCTGCCACCAATCGCAAGAAGCGGATGCAGTCTTATAGCACCGTTCATTAAACTTATGTCTGATATTTTTAATGCGGAGTATAAATTTATATGCAAAAATGTATTAAAATTATAATAAATAATAGGTGTACACTCATAATTTTAAAAATATATTAGGTTCAATGTTAAAAATCTTTAAATTTGAACGCATATAATTTAAATCTTGGATCCGTCTCTGACTTATCGCCTGCATGAAAATCGTTGAAATTTCACTTTACGAATTAGCTTTTGTGATTGAGTTAAGTCTAATATTCGTTTTCTTTAGATGGTATTAGAATTAAATCCATCAGTCTATGTTATTATGTTTCTCAATGTTATGGCTCGTGTTATATTATTCACGCTCTAGTTCTGGGCGTGCCAGCGAGTATTCAATGACGCATTGGCTAAGGGAGAGTGGTGGATCTAAGGGAGAGCTTGTTACTACCATCTGGCAATCCAACTTCTAGACTGCCCTGCACTACTAATAATAGCTCGGATGCACGAGGTGAGTGTGGGGTGGGTTGACACCTGCGCCAGGGAACTGAAGGACAGCAAGTGAAGTACACTGTCCATTCAAAGCTGGAAATTCCGCTTTGCTAGCTTTTGTCGCTTTAAAGCTTGTAATAACACTGCCAAAAATTCCGCGCATGCCTGGGAAGGTGAAAAAATTCCCATCTAATGTGTCTCCAGTTCGATTTTCAGGAATAATGAAGTCGGTCAAGATATCTGGATCGCCTGCTTGAGCCATCCAAGAACGTGCAACGACACTCAAAACAAAGATATGATCTTAAACAACAAGATTTAACTTGCTATAAATTAAGTGACTCCAGGGACTGATCAATGAGGAAAGGTGAAGCATTCTGTAAAAGTTGGTAAATATTACAGGTAAATATATTTAATTATTATTTTGAATTGAAACGAAGAGTTTTTGGGGGCCTGCAACAGACACATAAAAAAGGTACAGATTTCCTAGCTATCTTAACAAATAACAATCCATTAACTTATAACGAACTCAATGTATTTCAGAAGACAGATAGAAAAATCTAACAACGGAGGCACTTTGGAGTTTTCAATTACCATTGTTGTTCATTTACTAGTGGTACGGTGACTTCAGTCTAGTTTCTGCTCCAGATTTCTTGCTATATCCCTATAAATCTTAGTCTTTCTTACACGATTAAACACCTCAAACACTCAATACTCCCATATCATTGCGAATATCCGTTGGAGGACACTTTTCATTGACTATATACTTGATCTTCAGTATCTTAACAGAGGTGTCTGTTGATACAATGGCGGAGCCACGTTTAATGAAAAGCTGTTAACGGAGCCACGTTTATGCATATATATTATGTCACGATTCAATTTCTACAATAGGTCGTGATGGCGTCCAACGTTGTCACTAGGAAAGTCAACGGTGAACTAGCCATGTATTTATTTCTTTTAAAAATTTCGAAATAGTTGATTTTTATTTATTAAGTAAGTAAGAGGCGAAAGACATTAATTAAATAAAGTATAAATAAACATAAGAGAAAGTGTGGTGAAATAAATACTCGAAGACCATTGAATGTCTACTAGCATATTTTCCAAGATCTGGTGTCACAAGTGTATGAGCTACTAGTAGAATATACAAAACACTAAACTACTGTCTAAAATGGAGTAGACAGAACATAAAAGCAAAAGAGAGACTTCAGGTACTGCAGAACATAGTCGGAAAGCAGCTCACCACTAAGCCTCGAAGTATCAGGGGTGTGCGCCAGGATAACTACCAGATGCACCTGCCTTAGAACCTGCACGATTAGTGCAGAAGTGTAGTGTGAGTACATAAACAACATGACCCAGTAAGTATCCAGTCTAACATCGAAGAAGTAGTAACGAGGGGTCGACATCAACACTTGCTATGGGCTTACAGTAAAATACAGAAAATTCTAAACAGGTATGAGACAAGGAAATGATAATAATAACACAATGTCAAGCAGTGAATAAATGACCCATTAGAGAATAAATTCCAAAATCTCTAGCCAACATCTATTAACCCCAAATCAATTTTGTCATTAAAAAAATTATAAGCTCTCGAACCATAAAGTAATATCCAGTATAATTAGGCTTCGAGTATCACGCACGATTTATGCTGAGGTCGTACGGCCGATTCAAAAATATGTTGTATGCACTGCCTAGGGTCGACTGGCACGAACCATAGATGCATCTATTACACTACCGAGGCGAACGACCCGCTCCCATGAGAATAGCGAAGTTTACCTCGCTAGCGAAAGTACTTGCGATGCGAGAGGACATGGATTTCTCACATATATTAAATATTCATCAATTATTCCCTAAAATAAGGATTCTAAATTGGAAATTTTCAACTTTAAAGTCTCTAGTCTCAGTCCTATTCAAGATAATAAATATACATAACAAATATGATAGTACAATTAAAGCACGATGTAAATCTAAAAGTACCCAGACATCTCATGAAATATAGCTACGCACAAACTCTCGTCACCTAGTGCGTACGTAGTTCCCCACACGAATAACTCACAACAAAATATACTTAGGCAAGAGATTTACCTCGTTTTCAATCCCACTTCCGGTCCATAAATACGCTCTAAGTCCTTAACTTGGTGCCAAACAACCTGAAACTAGCCAAATATTATATAAATAAATCAATATATACTTAAAAGTTCATAATTTAACTATTAGAGTAATTATCCAACCCAAATAGGAAGATTCCTAAAATTCACCTCCGGGCCCACGTGCCTGGATTTTGGAATGATTTGAAGATAATTATTATCCATAACCTCACAAACTCAAATATATCATTTTCACCCAATTTCATAACTATTTTCGTGGTTAAATCCCAATTTTATCAAAATCTAGGTTTTTTATCTAAACCCATAACTTTCATAATTTTACATGTTAAAATCTACCCATAATCTATGCATTTAACTTACATTGGGTAGGAATTACTTACGTTCAATTGCTAGGTAGAAATCCCTCTCTAAGACGCTCCAATATTCGCCCAAGAAGTGTTATGAATGAACCAAAATGGCCTAAGTCCCGTAATACATAGACCTCATTACCTCCTAGAGATTTCCGCTTTTGCGGGGAATTGGCCGCTTCTGCGGCTCCGCAACTGCGGAAAATGCATCGCAGATGCGGCCCATCCCAACTGGCCAACCTTCGCTTCTGCAAGTCCGCTTCTGCGGCGTCCATGCTGCTCCTACGACCTTGACCGCTTCTGCGGTCGTCTGCCTCGCACCTACGCTTTTGTAGGTGCGCTCGTTTCTTCGCTTCTGCGACTTCCTGCGCAGGCTGCCCAAGATGCTTCTGCAAGATTCACCTCACTTCTGCGTGGCCACTTTTTCCACCAAACTTCCGCAAAAGCGGTCGCACTAGCTACAACAAACTCCCAGCTCTTCAACATGGCCCAATTCGATCCGAACCCCGTCCGAAATTCGCCAGAGCTACTCGGGGTCTTGACCAAATATACCAAAAAGTTGGTACACAAAAGACAGACTCGCTCGAACCCTCGAGACGTGTAAAACAACATCAAAATTAAGAATCACACTCCAAACCAAATCGAATCAACTTATGAACTTCAAGTTCTTCCAACTTGCTCCGAATGCGCCAAATCATACTTAAACTACTCGGAATGATACCAAATTTTGCGAGCAAGTCTTATATCACCATACAGAGCTATTCCTAGGCTCGAAATTCCAAACAGGCCTCGATAACACCAAAACCTACTTCAAACCAACTTTAAAACCTTCAATAAGCCAACTTTCGACTTTAGGCGCCGAAACGCTCCTGGGTCATCTAAAACCCGATCCGAACACACGCCCAAGTCCAAAATCATCATACGAACCTATTGGGACTGTCAAACTCCTATTCTGGGGTCGTTTATTACAAATGTTGACCCAAGTCAAACGTGACCCTTTTAAGCTAATAACAAGGAACTAAGTGTTCCGATTTCAACCTGAACCCTTTCAAACCCGTACTAACCATTCCCACAAGTCATGCAACAGTAAAAACATATAGGGGGGTCTTATATAGGGGAACGGGGGTCTAGAAAGCAAAATGACCGGGCAGGTCATTATATTCTCCACCTCTTAAACAAACTTTCGTCCTCGAACATGTCTAGAATCGTACCTGGAGTGCCGAATAAGTGTGGATTTCTGCTCCGCATGTCCTCCTCGGTCTCCCAAGTCGCCTCCTCTATTGGTTGACCCCTCCACTGAACTTTTATTGCAGAAATCTTGTTGGACCTCAACTGGTGGACCTGCCTGTGAACAATGTCAACTAGAACCTCCACATAACCCAGGCTCTCATCTAACCGAATCGTGGTGTAGTCTAACACATGCGACCTGTCGGTAGAATACTTTCGGAGCATGAACACGTGGAAGACTGGATGAACTCCCGATAGATTGGGAGGCAAAGCAAGCTCATAAGCAAGATCCCCAACTCGTCTCAACACCTCGAATGGTCCTATAAACCTTGCTCAACTTGCCTTTCTTCCCGAACCTCATGATTCCCTTCATCGACGATACCTTCAAGAGAACCTTCTCTCCCACCATAAACGATATATCACGCGCCTTCTGATCCACGTAACTCTTCTGCCTGGACTATGCTGTGAGAAGTCGCTCCTCAATCAACTTTACCTTTTTCAAGGCATCCTTCACCAAGTCGGTACCATATCTCTTAGCCTCGCCGGGCACAAACCATCTAATGGGAGAACGACATCGCCGACAATGTAAAGCCTCAAATGGAGCCATCTCGATGCTGGACTAATAACTGTTATTGTAAGAAAACTCGGTCAAAGGCAAGAATCGATCCCACTGCCCTCCGAAGTCAATCACACACGCCTTGAGCATATCCTCCAAGATCTGAACCGTCCGCGGTCTGTGGATGAAAGGCTCTGCTGAGCTCTATCCGGGTTCCCAAATCGCTATGTACTTCCCTCCAGAAATACGAAGTAAACTAAGGGCCTATATATGATATGATGGAAACAGGCACGCCATGCAACCTTACAATCTCCTGAATGTAAATCTGGGCCAATCTCTCTGACGAATACGTGGTCACAACTGGAATGAAGTGTGCTGACTTAGTCAGCATGTCAACAATTTCCCAAATTGCATCAAACTTCCTCAAGGTCCGCGGCAACAAAACTACGAAGTCCATAGTGACGCGCTCCCATTTCCACTCAGGTATAACCATCTGCTAGAGAAGGCCACTTGGCCTCTGATGCTCATGCTTAACTTGCTGGCAATTTAGGCACCCCGCTACATGCTCAACTATGTCCTTCTTCATCCGTCGCCACCAATAATGCTGCCTCAAGTCACGATACATCTTTGTAGCACCTAGGTGAATAGAATACCTAGAACTGTGTGCCTCATCTAGAATTCTTTCCCTCAACCCATCAACATAAGGGACACATACATGACCCTAGAGACGCAGAACACCATCCTCACCGACAGTAATCTCCTTTGCCCCACCCTGTAATACCGTCTCCCTGAAAACTAATATGTGTGGATTGTCGTACAGGCGAGCCTTGATCTGCTTGAATAGTGAAGACTGGGCGACGACGTATGCAAGAACTCGGCTGGGCTCTGAAGTATCCAACCTCATAAGTCTGTTAGCCAAGGACTGAATGTCCAAGGCTAATGGCCTCTCCTGTACTGAAATGAATGCCAAACTACCCGTGCTCTCTGCCCTTCTGCTCAAGGCATCCGCAACCATGTTCGCCTTGCTCGGATGGTAAAGGATGGTAATATCATAATCTTTCAGTAACTCGAGCCACCTACGGTGCCTCAAAGTGAGATCCCTCTACTTGAACAAATGCTGCAAGCTGAGATGATCGATGTAAACCTCACAGGACACCCCATATAGATAATGCCTCCAAATCATAAGAGCATGAACTATCGCGGCCAACTACAAATCATGTACGGGGTAATTCTTCTTGTGGGGCTTCAGCTGACGTGAAGCGTATGCAATAACTCACCCCTCCTGCATTAAAACATAACCCAGGCTAACGCGGGAAACATCAAGATACACAGTATACGTCCCTAAATCAGAAGGCAACAGAAACATCGGTGCTGGAGTTAAGGCAGTTTTGAGCTTCTGAAAGCTCGCCTCACAATCATCGGGCCATCGGAACGGAGCACCCTTCTGGGTCAATCTAGTCAAAGGTGCTGCAATAGATGAGAAGCCCTGCACGAACCGATGATAATAACCTGCTAACCCCAAGAAGCTCCTGATCTCGGTCGTCGTGGTAGGACGAGGCCAACTTTGAACTAGGCTCGATCTCCTTAGGGTCTACCTTGATACCCTCACTTGATATAACATGCCCCAATAATGCCACATAATCTAACCAAAACTCACACTTTGAGAACTTAGCATGTAGCTTCTATTCCTGCAAGGTCTGAAGCACCACTCTCAAATGCTGCTCGTGCTCCTCCTTATGCTATGAGAGGAGATGAAAATGTCATCAATGAAGACAATAACAAACAAATCAATATATGGCCCGAACACCCGGTTCATCAAATCAATGAATGCCGCCGGGGCGTTAGTCAAATTGAAGGACATCACTAGAAACTCATAGTGGCCATATCTAGTTCGGAAAGCCGTCTTGGGAACATCTAAAACATGAATCTTAAACTGATGGTACCCTGATCTCAAGTCAATCTTAGAGAACACCCTGGCACCTTGCAACTGGTCGAATAAATTATCAATAAGCGGCAGCGGGTACTTGTTCTTAATGGTAACTTTGTTCAACTGGCGGTAATCAATGCACATCCGCATAGTCCATCTTTCATCTTCACAAATAACACTGGTGCACCTCAAGGCGACATACTAGGTCTGACGAACCCTTTCGCTAGAAACTCCTCAAGCAGTTCCTTCAGCTTCCTCGGTGCCATGTAGTGTGGAGGAATAGAGATAGGTTGGGTACCTAGATCCAAATCAATACAAGCCTGGAAATTAGAAGGAAACACATCGGAGAACTCCCGAACTACAGGCGCTGAATCAATCGCCAGAGTCCCTACAATAGTATCCCGAACATAAGCTAGATAAGCCAAATAACCCTTCATAAGCATGTGGCGAGCCTTCATAAAAGAGATAACCCGGCTAGATGCACTGTTAGATGAACCCTTCCACTCCAATCTAGGCAACTCCGGCATCGCCAAGGTAACAGTCTTTGCATGGCAATCAAGGATGGCATGATATCGAGACAACTAATCGATGCCCAGGATGACCTCAAAGTTGATCATATCAAACAACAAAAGATCCGCTTTGGTCTCATAACCACAGAAAGTGACAATGTAGGACCGCTAAATTCGATTCACAACAACAAAATCACGCACTGGAGTGGCCACATAAACAGGAGCACCCAAGGACTCAACGGGAACACCTAGGAAATGAGCAAACAGAGATGAAACGTATGAATATGTAGACCCTAGATCAAACAGGACCAAAGCATCCCTACCGCAAACAGAAATAATACCTGTGATCACGGTATCTAAGGCCACTGCATCTAGTCTGGCTGGAAGAGCATAAAACCTAGGTTGAGCTCCACCTGACTGGCCTCCACCTCTAGGACGGCCCCTACCCACCTGCCCTCCGCATCTGGACGGTCGGACGGTTGGTACGGCAGCTAGTGCTGTAATTATAGGCCGGTGACCCTGTTATACTGCCTTGTCCCGAAGTCTGGGATAAAACCTCTTCATGTGGCTAGGATCCCCGCACTCATAACAACCCCTCAGAATGGTGGACTGCTGACATGTGGTCTGACCCTGATGGCCTGAATACCCACTGGAGGAACCCTGAATAGCTGGTGGGCGGTAGGAGCTCTCTGGCATGGCGCTGAAATTGGGTCGCACTGGAGTACCCCATAGAGGTAGCGGTGCTGGATATGTGGGCATGCTAGGCTGAGCCCTCCCAAAATAACCTCTGCCCCTAGACGAAGCACCGCTGAACCCTCCCGAATAACGGAATCGCTTGTCCCCTGGCATCTGCTCTCGGCTCTGCTGACGAACACCCTCTATCCTCCGAGCTATCTCCACAAATAGCTCATAAGAAGTCCCCATATCAACCTCTCGGGGCATAGTGGCTTGAATACCAGAGTGCAAACGTGCAACGAACCTCCGCACCTTCTCTGCATCGATAGGAAGTATCATAAGTGCATAGAGAGACAACTTAGAGAATCTTGCCTTATAGTCGGTCACGGACATCTGACCCTGCTGGAGCTGCTCAAATTGAAACCGCAACTCTTCCCTCTGAGAGGGTTGAATACACCTATCCAGACTGATACACGTGAACTGGTCCCAAGTCAAGGGAGGAGAACCTGCTGGTCTGCAGAGAAGATAGGACTGCCACCATCTACGGGCCCTGCCCTCCAGCTGAAAGGTGGTAAAATCCACCCCGTGGGACTTTAATATCCTCATGTTGTGCATTATGTCCCTGAACCAATCAATAAAGTCTTGGGGGTCCTCATGTCGCTCACCTCCAAAGACAGGATAATGTAGCCTGGTCCATCTATCCAATAGCTTATGTGGCTCGACGACCGCAGCTAGTTTGGGATTAGGTATAGCTGCTGCAAGTAGCTGAGCTCCGCCCACGGATAGTGCGCCTGGGGTCTGATATATGGCAGCTGCATGCCCAGGGGTCTGAGCGGTAGGGGTCTGTGCTCCCCCTCCCGCTTGAGATATGGCTGGGTCTGTTGGAAATAAACCAGCCTAAGTCATAGAATCCATGAACCGCAGCATACAGCCCATGACCTCCTTGTAATCTCGGTGCAGACATGAAATCCATTGGGGCCGGCTCTACTGTAGGTGCCTCGCGCTACTCCTCGATTATATGGTTCTCTACTGGATACACTGGTTGCACAACTAGAGTAACTCTAGGACGTCCTCGTCCTCTACAACGAGCTGGAGCCCTCCCTCGGCCTCTAGCAACAGGGAGAGTAGCTCTTTCATGATCGGGTACTTATGTAGCGTGCGTTCTCACCATCTGTGAGAGAATGAGAGAAAGATACTTAACACAACATCAACTACACGATAGGAGATGAAGAAAGAGTAGTTTCCTAATACCCTATAGCCTCTCGAAGATAAGTACATGTGTCTCCGCACCGATCAGCAAGACTCTATAAGGCCTGCTCATGACTTGTGAGACCTACGTGAACTTAGTGCTCTGATACCATGTTGTCACGGTCCAATTTCTCCTATAGTTCATGATGGCGCCCAACGTCGCCGCTAGGCAAGCCAACAGTGAACTAGTAATGTGTTTATTTTATTTAAAATTTTTAAATAGTTGATTTTTATTTATTAAGTAAGTAAGAGGTGAAAGATTTTAATAAAATAAAGCATAAACAAACATAAGAGCAAGTGTGGTGAAATAAATACTCAAAGACCATGAAATGTCTACTAGCATATTTTCCAAGACCTAGTGTCATAAGTGTACGAGCTACTAGTAATATATACAAAATACTAAACTACTGTTTGAAATGGAGTAGGCAAAAAATAAAAGCAAAAGAGAGACTTTGGGTGCTGCAGAACAGACTCGAAAGCAGCTCACCACTAAGTCTCGAAGTATCAGGGGTGTGAGCCAGGATAACTTCCAGATGCACCTGCCTTAGAACCTGCGCGATTAGTGTAGAAGTGTAGCGTGAGTATATAAATAACATGTACCCACTAAGAATCTAGTCTAACCTCGAAGAAGTAGTGACAAGGGGTCGACATCGACACTTGCTATGGGCCAACAGTAAAATAAAGAAAATTCTAAACAGGTATGAGACATGGAAATGATAATAATAACACAATGTCAAGCAGTAAATAAATGACCCATTAACTAACTATAAAATTGCAAAACCTCTAGCCAACATCTATTAACCCCAAATCAATTTCTGTTATTAAATAAATTATATGCTCTCGAACCATAAAGTAGTATCCACTGTAATCGAGCGTCGAGTATTATCACGCACGATTTATGCCGAGGTCGTATGACCCGATCCAAAAATATACCGTGTGCACTGCCAAGAATCGAACTGAATGAACCATAGATGCATCTATTATACTGCCGAGGCGAATGGCCCACTCGCATGAGAATAGAGAAGTTTACCTCGCTTGTGGAAGTACTTGCGACGCGAGAGGACATGGATTTCTCAGAGTTATTAAATATTCATCAATTATTCCCCAAAATAAGGATTCTAAATTGGAAGTTTTCAACTTTAAAGTCTCCAGTCTCAGTCCTATTCAAGATAATTAATATACATAACAAATATGATAATACAATTAAAGCATAATGTCAATCTAAGACTACCCAGGCATCTCATAAAATGTAGCTAAGCACGAACTCTCGTCAGCTAGTGCGTACATAGGTCCCCACACAAATAACTCACAACAAAATACACCTATGGGGATGAGTTCCCTCTTACAAGGTTAGGCAAGAGACTTACCTCGTTCTCAAGCTCACTTCCGGTCCACAAATATGCTCTAAGTCCTCAACTTGGTGCCAAACAACCTGAAACTATCCAAATATTATATAAATAAATTAATATATACTCAAAAGTTCATAATTTAACTAGTAGAGTAATTACCCAACACAAATTGGAAGATTCCTAAAATTTACCCCCTGGCCCACATGCCCGAATTTCGAAATTTTTTGAAGATAATTGTTGTCCATAACCTCACAAACTCAAATATATCATTTTCACCCAATTCCATAACCACTTTCGTGGTTAAATCCCATTTTTATCAAAACCTAAGTTTTTCATCTAACCCATAATTTTCACAATTTTACATGTTAAAATCTACCCATAATCTAAGCAAATAAATGATTGCAAAAAGAGCCAGATAAATAAATACGCACATGGGATGATCTGGCATGGAAATTCTTGATCATATTCTTCCCCACGAAGAAAACTAAGTTACTGAGGAGTCAAATTCTTGGGTTTCAACAAAGGGATGGCGAGTCTCTTTGTCAAGCTCGGGAATGATACAAGAAGCTACTCAGATATTGCCAACTTCATTGTGAAACTGACGAGGTGTTAGGCCACATGTCTGTTGATGGGTTAGATGATTCCTCAAAGATGAATCTTGACTCAGCTTCTGGAGGAAGTTGCATGTAGAAACCTTACAGTGAAATTCAGACTCTTTTGAACTAATTCACCGCAAATGATCATAACTGTCAAGGTGATGGTGGACCAAGAAGAATGATTAAACGGAGGGCAACAGGTATACTCTTGCTAGATGAGATTTCAGCCATGAGGGCAGATATTCTGAAGAATCAAATGACTAAGTTGGCGATGGTCAAGAAAATCAGATGCAACATGTGCAATAGATGGCTACATGTTGTGAAGTCTGTGGTGAAGGTCACACGAGTGACCAGTGCCCAGTAAATTCAGAATGTATCTACTATGTGGGCCAGTAAGGTCGAGGTCCAATGAACTAGAATGTGCAATATGGGAATACTTATAATCCCAATAGGAGGAATCACTCGAACTTCTATTGAGGTGAAAATCAAGCAATTCAAAATCAGTATAGACCTCAAGCAAACTATAACCAACCCCAAAAACCACCACAATTAGCATAAGAGAGAACAAATGATTTATTGTAAAAGTTGTTACTTGATAACATACAACTGAGGACTGATTTTTGAATTAAAAAAGACAGGTTAGACAGTCGGCTGCAAATCAAAATACGAGACTCACGGGAAGTCTTCCAAGTGATATAGAAAAAAATTCTCAAGTGAATATTGTAACATTGAGGAATGGCAGAGAATTGGAAGAAGTGCCGAAAAATAAGAAAGACAAAACCATTCCTAAAGGAAAATTAGTCCCTAAGCCTGTGGTGGAGGGTGAGAAAGAAAGCATTTATAATGAGAAGGCACCACTTGCAGCACCCCACTCTCTTTTCCTCAAAGACTACATAAAAAGAATGACAATCAAATTTTTAATAAATTTCTTGACATGCTGAGCTAGGTTCAATTGAACCTACCCCTAGTTGATGTGCTACGTGAAATTGCAAAATATGCTAACTACATCAAGGACATAATGACAAACAAAAAATGGTTGATCGAATTTGAAACTGTAACACTTACTGAAGAGTGTACCTCAAGAATCCAAAGGAAGTTGCCCCAAAAATTGAAGGATCCTGGTAGCTTCATTATTTCTGTGCGAATTGGGGTTGGATGTACCAAAACCCAGTACAACCATGTTGCAATTAGTTGATAGGTAAATTGTCCACCCCCCAGGGAGTGATAGAAGATGTGTTGCTACAAATTTGCAATTTATTCTCCCTACGGACTTCATATTTCTGGACTATGAAGCTGATGAACACGTTTCAATCATATTGGGGCGACCTCTCTTAGCCACCACTGATGCAACCATAAAAGTTTGAGAAGGCAAATTGATACGAGAGTTGACAATGTGGAAGTGCTTTTTAATTTGTAGAATTGAATTCAGCTTTCAAGTGACGAAGAGGATCTTGCCATGAAATCTGTGGTAGAGAAAGATGAGGAAAGAAGTGGTGTGGGTGTATATTTAAATGATCCTATAGAAAAATCACTCATGTAATTTGAAAACATTGACTTGGATGAGGAAATCAAGGAGATAGTGATAATTTAAATGCATGATCCTACATCAGAGGAGTGATAAATTTTGAGCCTCTAGATAGACCTATTAGGCCTCTACCCAAGCCGTCTATTGAAGAAGCTCCTAAGCTGGAGCTTAAGCCCTTACCCTCTCACCTTATCTATACTTATTTGGGTGCTAATAAAACTTTGGTTGTTGTTGTATCTTCAGATTTGTTTGACTTGCAGGAAGATAAGCTACTCAGAGTGCTTACAGCGCGCAAGAGTACAATTGGATTGACCATGGCTGATATACGTGGAATTAGCCCAGCTTTTTGGATGCACAAAATTCTCATGGAGGAAGGGCACAAACCAAGTATAGAACACTAATGCCGCTTCAATCCTGTCATGAAAGAAGTAGTAAGAAAACAAGTGATAAAGTGGCTCGACTCAGGTATTATCTTTTCTAGTTCTAATAGCAAGTGGATGAGCTCAGTCCAATGTGTGCCTAAAAAAGGTGAAATGACAGTGGTGGTAAACAAAATAAAGAATTGGTTCCTACTAGAACTGTCACATGTTGGAGAATTTGCATAGCTTATAGGAAATTGAATAATGCCACTAGAAACGATCACTTCCCCTTGCCTTTATTGACCAAATGTTAGATAGGCTAGGTGGACAGGATTACTATTGTTTTCATGATAGATAATCTGGATATAATTAAACTGTATTTGTACTGGAGGACCAAGAAAAGACTACGTTCACTTGTCCTTATAGCACATATGCTTTTAAATGAATTTCATTTATTGATCAATGTGTGCCTAAAAAGGGTGAAATGACAGTGGTTGAAAAAAAATGAATTGATTCCAACTAGAACTGTCACATGTTGGAGAATTTGCTTAGATTACAGAAAATTGAATAATGCTATTAGAAAAGATCACTTCCCCCTTAACTTTATTGACCAAATGTTAGATATGCTAGGTAGACAGGATTACTATTATTTTTTTGGTGGATATTCCAGCTATAATTGAATTATAATTGCACAGGAGGACCAAGAGAAGACTACCTTCACTTGTCCTTATGGCACATATGCTTTTAGGTGAAAGTCATTTGGGTTGTGCAATGCACCTCCGACTTTTCAAAGGTGTATGATTGCATTCTTCACTTATATGGTAGAACCATTTATTGAAGTATTTATAGATGAGTTTTTGATCTTTGGACTATCTTTTGATGAATGCTTAACAAATTTGAGTAAAGTGTTTTCCATGTATAAGGAAACAAACTTGGTGCTAAATTGGAAAAAAAAGTCATTTTATGGTATGAGAAGGAATTGTGCTCAGGCACAATGTGTCTAATGATGGTTTGGAGATGGACAAGGCAAAAGTGAAGGCAATCGACAAATTTCCACCTCTAATATCCGTCAAAGGAGTCAAAATCTTTTTGGGTCATACAGATTTTTACCATAGATTCATTAAAGGTTTCTCTAGGATTTCTGCTCCCTTGTGTCTGTTGCTTGAAAAGGAAAATCCTTTAATGTTTGATGATGCTTTCTTGAAGGCCTATGAGGAACTGAAAAAGAGACTGTTTGCTGCACCCATTATAGCAGCCCTAGATTGGGGAGAGCCTTTTAAGCTTATGTGTGATGTCAGTGACACGATAATTGGGCCATTTTGGGCCAAAGGATGAATAAAGTGTTTCATTCAATTTACTATGCTAGGAAGACTCTAAGCTCATCACAAATAAATTACATGGTTACATAGAATGACTTGCTAGAGGTAGTGTGGGCGTTAGACAAATTTAGAGCCTACTTGATGGGAACTAAAGCCATCGTCTACAGTAACCATACCGCCATCATGTACTTGTTTGAGAAAAAGGATGTTAAGCCTAAGGTAATTCGTTGAATTCTTCTTTTGTAGAAATTTGATGTGGAAATCTGAGATTGAAAGGGGACAAAAATTCAGGTGGCTGACCACTTGTTGTGCTTGGAAACTCGCGCGCATGTTGATGAAGAAGGTGAGATTATGGAGAGCTTCCCCAATGAGCAGTTGTTAGCTATTACAACATGTGCAGTCCCATGGTACATAGATTATGTGATCTTCATTGTAAGTGGGGTGATGCCTCAAGAGTTATCACCTGATAGTAAGAGAAGGTTCATTCAAGATGTTAGGCTTTATTTAAAGTATGAGCCATTCGTGTTTAAGAAATGTGTAGATCAGTTGGTGTGACGTTGTGTGCTTAAGGAGGAGATAGTAGTCATTCTCTATGACTGCCATGCATCGCCATATAGGGGGGCAAAATAGTGGTGACAAAACGACTGTGAATGTTTTGCAATTGGGGTTCTAATGGCCTACAGTGTTCAAGGATGCACTTGCTTTTGTAAAAAGGTGTGATAGGTTCCAAATAAATGGGTACAATTTCAAGTAGGCATGATACGCCTTTAAAGGGCATTCTTGAGGTCGAGATCTTTGATGTGTGGGGAATAGACTTCATGGGGCCGTTTCCATACTCCAATAGTCACCGGTATATCTTGGTAGCGGTTAATTATGTATTCAAGTAGGTAGAGATCGTGGCTTGCCTGCCAATGATGCTAAAGTTATGGTTTTGTAAAAAAGAACATCTTCACAAGAGTTGGGACTTCACGTGCTTTGATTAGTGATGAGGGTACTCACTTTTGTAACAAATAATTGGGCAACCTTTTAGCTAAGTATGGGGTAAAATACAAGGTCGCAACAACTTATCATCTGCAAACTAGTGGCCAAGTTGAAGTTTCGAATAGGAAAGTGAAACAAATTCTGGAGAAAATGCTGAATGCAAGCAAGAAAGATTGGCTACCAAGCTATATGACACTCTTTGGGCGTAGTGCATACAATTTGGGCGTAGTGCATACTAGACTCTAATTGGCACTTCACTTTATAGGTTGATTTATGGGAAGTCTTTTCACTTACTAATTGAGTTTGAGTATAAGGCGTAACGGGAAATCAAGAAGCTCAACTTTGATATGGATCTAGCTAAGGAGAAAAGGATGTTGCAACTTAATCAGTTTGAGGAGATTCAGTTTCATGCATACGAGAATACAAAGTTGTAAAAGGATATTCTCTTGTTCAATTCGAGGTTGAAGCTCTTCCCTGAAAAGCTCAAGTCTAGATAGTTGGATCCATTAGAAGTAGTACGGGCTTCGAAGCATGGAGCTATGGAACTTTGAGATCTTGATAATGGTGGCATCTTCTTGGTCAATGGGCAAAAAGTGAAACATTATTGGGGTGGTAGCGTCCATCGTCAAAAAAATCTCGATAAACTTAGTAAATAGTTGAAGGAACACTTTGTGTCATGCTGTGACGTAAAATAAGGCGCTTCATGGGAGGCAACCCATGGTGATGTTGCATTTGTCATGCCATAACGTTAACTAAGGCACTCATTGGGAGGCAACCCAATTCATAGACTAGTTTAGCTTAGTTTGATTTTTGTTTTTGATTTTGGGGTGAACTAATGAGTTGATCTTATGTGAATTTTGATTGTTTGAATAGGCACGGGTGTGATACAATTGAAACATGTGATTGGGAGCAAAATCAAGAGGTAATAACACAAAAAGAAGTCAAAAACGGGATAAAACATCACGTGTACGCACCCCAGACCCCACCTAGCAAGGTCCCTACCTCACCTCAGGACTGGCTTCGCCCAACTAAGCGTGAGCAGCTATTCACTTCTACTCTCATGATGCGCCCCCTCCCCCTCGCCCCAACCTGGGGATGCCAGGTGTAGCATGCGCTGCTTCTCGCACGCAAGCTCGCTATGCGAGCTCCTCCCTCGCCCCAGCCCGCGCGTCGCCCAGTTAGGCATTTCCCCTATTTTCTTTTGTTTTTACTTCACTCATCCTACTTAAAATTCCCCCAACACTTCTTTCCCCAAACTCCAAATACACAAACAGCCTAACCCCCATGCTCAAACACTCCCCCACTCTCATAATTCCCCTTCTTCAGTCAAACACACACACAAACCTCTTTAATCTTCAACATACAAATTGTATCACACATCTCTGCTCCTTCACTCGTTATTTAATCTTCAACATCAAGGTATGATTCTCTTCTATCTCTCTTTATTGGTTATATTGATGAATTTAAAGTGAAATTACAAGCTTTGTAAATTTGTTAATGGTGATTTATGCTATAACTTGCCCCAACCCTATGAACCCCCATAGGAATGGTATTGTTGTTGATTAAAAGAGTGTTTACACTCAATTCCCAATCCTATTTAGGAGGGTGAGGAAATCCCTCACCTACACAAATGCTTACACGCAACTAGTGCATACCAAGTATTCGATAAAATGCCTCAAAGGCAAAGTTTATCCCAATTGGAGCCAGAGTCTGGGATTGATAAATGTGTGAGCCTAATTAATATAGAATTTAAGTGTGGGGTGGCTCACCGGAGCAGGGGTATATTGTTAAAGTATGGTGTCAACATTGTGATTATGTGTGAACCGGTTGACTTGAGGAAACGAATATGCGTAATTGCACAAGGTGAAGTCTGAGTAACCTTGAATTAATTAAAAATCAAGTGATAAATTATTAAGTGTGGGATTGTTATGACCACTTTTTCTATGATTCATGGTCCCAGAAGTTGACTGGTGGTGATGTTAGTAGATACATATGGTGTCCAACCCCGAGTGCAAAACTTCCGACCAAGGCAAAGGCAAAGGCAAAGGCCCCATCTAAAGGGAATGCATTTTCTTTTGAACCGCCACCAAAGAAAGAGAATAGAGGTGAGGCTGCATCTAGTAGCCAAAATGAAAGGAGGCAAGCAGTTTGAGCAATGGCATCATCACAACCATGGGATCAAGGTGAGCGCAAGTATGGGATAAAAATGTACCACCTTCTACCAGGACGTGGTATACAAATTATCTTCCAAAGAACTATCATCCTAATTTGGTGGTGGAGGAGCATAGGTTGAAATCTAAGCACCTTAAGATCCAGAAATCTATGCACCCTGAGATCTGGCAATCTATACATGACTTGGACTTAAGCTTTGTGCTCAGAAATCTAAAAGAGGCAAATGTCATCTTTCTTAGAGAATTTTATGATTGATGGGATCTATAGGATGAAGAGCAACTAGTGCCTATTCATGGTAGATTGATTGATATATCCAATACTACACTCTGCAACCATTTGGGGGTACCTGATGTCCCCATGCTTTGCTAACTAATTTTATTACCTGACCACCCTATATGGAGATTCGTCACACCTTGCGTGGTGTCAATATAAGTGCTACCTTGGTTCACGATAAAAGGACTCACAACCGCATCAAATTCCCGAAGAAGAAGTTAAACTTGGCGGCTAAAGTATGGTTGAAGTTGATTAACACTAGGTTGCTACCTTGTGACCCTAACATACACATTGGGAGAGACAGAGTTTATCTACTTTATTTTTTGATGAAAGGACAAAGGGTGATTATAAGTCATTAGATACGCCACCATATGGCGCAAGTTATAAGGAGTAAGAGAGTGGAGAGGTTGTTCTTTAGAAATGTGCTGACACATTATTTGAGGAAGGAGAAGGTTGATAAGGAGCTAGAGTTTGACATGATTATTCCTATGGCACCCCTGGCACAGACATGACTAGCATTAGTGGGAAGGAGGATGATGATGTGTCATTTTTTACCAGTGCGAGCGTCAGGCTCGTGATGATAGTGTTATGGCTCACCTTTATAGGATGCCAGATTTACAGTTGTAGAAGGTGGCAGGCCTACTATTCTCTGGATGAGCGTACATAGTTGAATGAATAATATTCGCTTAATGCTCATGCCCAGTATATGGTGTGGATTAGTGAGGAATAGTGGATGCCTAATGATGAGGACATGAACACTCCTTAGCATGTGGTACATGAGGAGCAGCAACATGAGGAGGAAGATAATAAGGGTGATTATGATGAGTTGGGAGATGATATTGATTATTGGGAGGTCGCCGATAGAGCTTTCTTTGCTGAGGAAGATGATGATGAGTGACCAGGGAGATCTTTTACCACCATTCCTTTGTTTTGTTTTGGTTATGCATTAAGGACACTGCATTCTTTAAGTATAGGACGAGAGATTCTCTGTGGTTTACATAGTATTATCTTAGTATCATCTTAGCTTTTTATTTTTATTTTTGTAGTTCGGCATTCTCGTTGTAGATTAGCTTCTTGTTTTGTATTCTAGGATTGCTTAATTAGGATAATGAGAGTATTAGCATAGTATTTTAGTAGTAGTTTAATTTTAAAAAATTAAAAATATAGAAAATCGAAAAAACTAGAAAAAGATTTGAACTTTTCCCGTCGATAGATCTCCTAGGCAGCTTTCTTGAGGGATTAAAGTCTATAAAAGTCAAAAAAATAAAATAACACAACGATATGTCTTTTAGTTGTTCTTAGTTAGATAATAATCCGACGTATTTTTTCTTGTTACCCCGGTTCTTTTTTATAGGATGTAGCTTGAATCGAGTAGTTTTTAATTTTTAGAGTAGATTAGGATGAAGAATGATGAGATTCCTAGGTGCATTTGACTTATTTGATAGTAGCATATTTAGGCTTTGGTATGTGTAGTGTCTTTCTTACGTTTTGAATTGCTTATGGTACCTTAATGAATTGGATATCATGTTTTATGACGCCTATATCTCGTTTTCTTGACTTGTGATCACTTTGTGCTTAATGCTTAATATCCTGTGACTCCATAAATATTTTGTCACGATCCAAAATCCAGCTTGTCGTCATGGAACCTAACCCCAACCGTTAGGTAAGCAAATTAGCAGCAATCTAATATCAATGAGATTCACTAAGAGAAGTAATAATAATACAACTGAACTTTTATACAAAAATTCCCAAGGACTGGTAGTACCAATCATGAACTTCTAAGATTTAGAGTTTATAAAGCTGGTATGAAATAAATACATCATCTGTTTGAAATATACATGAACAGATTAATAATTCTAAATCTACCAAGAACAAGAGGCAGCTATGACCGGAACGCATGTACATCTTCTATTCCAGCTCCCGCTATGCACAGCAACATCAACATCCAAAATCTGCACGCAAAGTGCAGAAGTGTAGTCTGAGTATAACCGACCTCTACTCAATAAGTAACAAACCTAACCTTAGGTTGAAAGCAGTGACGATCTTGGACGACGGTCAGAGTCCAACACCAATAGCCAATAACAACTCATAACAATATAATACAAGTAGTACAAGAAACAACTCAAAGATGTGGTGCTCAACTCGTTTACAGTTACAGAAAAATAGGCATGCTTTTGAAGTATAATAGTAAAATCCAAATCTTTCACCGAAATCACCAAAATATGAGTAAGTCAGAAATCTGTGATTTTTCCCAAAAAATTTCAACAACAGATAAGATGTTTCAATCTCAGATAGCATGAGAAAATTACATATCTATGCCTACATGCAATGTGCATGTGAAGTAAATATCACAAATGTGTAATATGAGGAAAAACATCTATATGCATGTATGTCAAGTATGCATATCAAATGCAATGCATCACAGTGATGAACTCATGTACTCACACTCTCAGAGTACTCAATATCACTGTCTTACACTCCCACTTATCACGCTCAATCGTTCAGCACACTCAGTCACTCAACACTATAGGGTATCTGCTGTGCCGCGCAGCCCGATCCCTTCATTAATCAATAAATAATGGGCTCAGTATTGGTATGTCAGGCTCCAGAGGGGCGGATCCTACCCAAGCGCCAATATAGGCCATCATGGCCTGCTGCCGCGTGCAGCCCGATCCCATCAATAATATATAAAGCCCATAGGGACTGCTGCGGCATGCAGCCCCATCCATATAATAATAATAATACATATAAAGCCAATATGGTCTACTGCGGCATGCAGCCCGATCCCATCAATAATATATATAAAGCCCATAGGGCCTGCTGCAGCGTGCAACTCAATCCCTTCAATATCACTCAAAATTCGGCCCTCAGGTCCAACTTTGTCATCAATCTATCAAGTCTCTCGGACTCAAAAATCTCATGCCAATCAGCCCAACAATGATAACATGATGTAAAAACAAATGATAACAGGGATTGAGGTATGATATGCAAATGAATGAATATGAGTGAGTATGTAATTGCGATTTAAGCAAAGAACTTAATAGCAAAAATAACCTTAGTGGGTCCCAATAGGATAAGCATATAGTCTAAACATGGTTTCTAACATGAACCACAACTCAATTACGCTAGCACGTAGAAATTTTATAGATACAAATAAGATTAAGTAACTATACAGTACCATAGAGTCAACCGAGTCATAATTCACACGGTGTACGCCCATCACCTAGCATGTGCGTCACCTTAACACCAAACACATAACATGTATATTCAGGGGTTCAAAACCCTCAGCACCAAGTTTAGATGTGTTACTTACCTCGAAAAAGCCGAATCCAATACCGAGCAAGCCAAACATTACTCTAGAAATGCCATCCCGCATGTATCAACCTCCGAACGGCTAGAAACTAGCCAAAAGCAACTCAAGAACATCAAATAACGCCAAAGGAGACAAACCCAATCAATAAATGTCGAATCTTCAATCAAAAACCCAAAGTCATCCAAAAAGTCAAACCCGGGCGCGTGCCTCGGAACTCAACAAAACTCACAAAATTCGACAACCCATTTAATTACGACTCCAACCATACTATTTTCACTCAAATCCGACTCTGAATCGATGTTCAAAACTCAAAAGTTCACTGAAATTTTAGACCAATAAATTTCACTTTGCAGTTATCAATCAAATACCAAAACCGAAGATAGATTCATGAAATATAACCAAAGTCGAGTAGAGAACACTTACCCCAATCCATATGATGAAAAATGCCTCAAATATCATCTCAATCCGAGCTCCCCCCCGAAAATAGAGTACTTATAATCACTGAACAGAAGTACCCTTCGTAATTGCGGGACATCCTTCGCACTCACGAAGAACAAACTCCACTGCCTCCCACAATACGCTATGCGATCGCAAAATTTCACCTGCAAATGCGATGACCACATGCACTTGCACTACGCTATCGTGACAAGACCAACGGGAAGAAGGAATGTCCAGCTCCCAGCTTCTCAACCCAACTCTACGCGAGCGCGAGCTGACGAACGCGAACATGATGCTGAGGCCTCAAAAAGGTAGCGAACACGGTAATACTGTTGTGAACACGATGAAGGAAAAAGGGCAGCTCCACTAATACACTACGCAATCGCGGCCCAATCTTCGCGATCGCGATGAAGGTCTGAAACACTAATGCAGGCCAACCTGATCAGGCTATGTTCATGCCATCAATGTTGGATAAGACAAGAAAAGGCGTTGGTAAGCATTGGAGAAGAGCCAAGCGTTCAAGCATTCACAAATTTGGCTATGGACGAAATTAGAAGTTGAAGATGTACATTTGTGTTTATGTTGTATTATTGTGTAGTTATTGAAGACATTAATTCTTACTTGTTTGGTCCTGCGTGACTATTCTTTAAACTTAGCCAAATTGTGGCCTTTTTGTTAATTGTTTGATCCTAGTTAGCTTAGGATAAGGCTCATTCTATATAAGCCTGAAGACTTTATTATTTTCAGTACCTTTGATAATGTATTGAATACAAATTTCGCCCAAGCCTTTGTGCTCTCCATAAAACGTGTGACTTAACTTTTCCAATTTTGGTGTGATTCAAAATTGAACTCGTTCCTTGTTTGATCGAACAATTTATAAGAAAATCGTTGTCTTGAATGTCGTTCGTATAGTATAGGTACCCGTTGATTTCATCAAGAAGGTAAGTAGATCCTACTTGTTGTCTCGATAATTCATAGAGCGTCTTGTTTCTATCTTTTGTTTTCTTGTTTCTGCGTTTAATATTGCATCAGTTGGTATCAGAGCTTGGAAAGGGTTTGTTCTTACAATCCCAATCCAATTCTTCGTCCTTTAGTTTTAGGTTCTTTCATTAATTTCGTTTTTGATTTAAAAAAAAAAAGAGAAGAAAAAGAAAAACGTGACAAAAAAGAAAAGAAGAGAAAACCTAAAATTGTTGTTAATTGAAGTTGTTGAAACATCTAGAGTTGAAATCTTGAAGTTTTGATTGTTAAAAAAATGTTCTTAAAACCAAATCTTGAAGTTCTTGATCGTTTAAAACTGTTAATCTTGAAATCTTGAAAACCCTAGTTTGGATCTTGAAAGTACATGTTTAATCTTGAAGTTCTTGGACGCCAAATTATTGTTCTTGAAAGTAGTCCACATGAATCTTAGAATCTTGAAGTTCTTGGAGTTAAAATTGTAATTCTTGAAGAGTTTTGCGTTGTTCTTGAAGAGGGTCTTGAATCCTCAATCGTTCTTAACGAGTCTTCTTTGAATTTTTGAAGTTCTTGAACATTAATTTGATAGTTCTTGGGGAATTCTTGAACGTGTGAGAGAGAAAGAAAAGAGGGCCGAATTTGGGAGGAGAGGAAGGAGGAATAGGAAACCCTAATTCTAGTCCAAGAAGAAAATAACTCCCAATCCAAAAGGGAGAAGTTTCAAGGAGTTGAAATTCTATTTGGACAAGGAGAGGAGGGGCGAATTTGGGTTGGAAAAGAAGAGGG
>MCJB01004202.1:80666-100544 GCA_002018475.1 Nicotiana obtusifolia
AGGAGATGATATGGCTGGCAGATTATTTGGAAGAATTGGGCAAGAAGCAGAGCAAGAAGATTCTTTATTCAGATAGCCAGAGTGCCATACAGTTGGTGAAGAACCCAGTCTATCATGCGAAGACAAAGCACATCAGAAGACGGTACCATTTCACTCGCAGGGCAGTGGAGGATGGTGATATGTGTTTGGAGAAGATAGAGGGTGCAAAGAATCCAGCAGACATGTTGACCAAGGTGGTACCAAGGGACAAGTTCGAGCTATGCAAAGAACTTGTCGGCATGTACTCAAACTAGAAGACAGTGCTACCTCCTCTAGATGAATGAGACTGGAGTGGGAGATTGATAAGTTCCATCTCATTCAATATTTCTTTGGTTGGTAGCCAACTTTGTTGAATGTCTTTGGTTGGTAGCCAACTTTGTTGACATTGAAGAAAAAGAAGAAAAAGTGTGTACAAATTGTCAAATATAGTAGGCTTTAGAGAGTGAGGCTTTGGCTATAAAAGGAGAGCTTCAACTCTCATTTCTACACACCAACAAAGAGAAGAAGAAAGAGTGAGGTTTCACAGACAAGTCTGTGAGGAAAAAATAGAGAGTGAGCGATATTGTAGTAAGGTGAGAATATCAAAAGAGTGTTATTTCTTTTGAGCGTTGTTGTGGTGAGTATTTTACTCGGATCTACAAAGTGTAAAATTCCTTGCTATAGTGAAATCAGTTGCTCGTCTCGGGCCGTGGTTTTTTCCCTTATTCAAAAGGGTTTTCCACGTAAAAATCTTGGTGTCGTTCTCACTCTTTTATTCTTGTTAATTATCGTATCTCCGTGTTACATTATTATTCCATCTTTATTACTCTGAATATTATCTCCATAGGGGATTTATTCCCAACAGTTTCTTCGTAATTTATTGTTGTATAGACAATTGTTCTCTCTATTTATCCATTTCCTATTAGCTATTCTGATTTGTTTCATTGTACCTTGTTGTGCTTTGTGCACCAAATCAATAGAAAGATGACTTTTTGGTTCTATTCACTGTCTTCTTTGTTGTTCTCTTTGCAATATATATCTGTACGTATTCACTTATAACATATCAATCTTTTATATATGAACATATAAATAAACAAAATAGGATTATACTTCATTGTTACTCTTTTTAAGAAATTTTCAAGGCAGAAAAGATTAATGGACAAGATTTTAGTTCCACTAAATAAAAGAACTACCCCTACAAAAATATGGAAAGATAACTAATTAATTAAAGGTATTCAATTATAGTTGGGAATTTAGAAGCTTTAACTCTTTGATACTTTGTATCCAGCACAGCAACCTCCCCTGGCCCCCTTTTTTATACCAATTTGATGGTATCAACGACAGTAACAGTAATGGAACAATAACAATTCGAGAAGAAAATAGAGGAAAAAGGGGAAGAGAGAAGAGCTCAGATTTTCATTATCATAATAATACTGTGGTTTACAAGTTACAATAAAAAGCAATGTAAAAAATCAATAAATATTAGAATGTATAATGATAAATGCGACTAATTCTTGTTATAGAGAAAGAGTTAATTTCATGCAGCTTAAGAAGATATCAAAGACGCTACATACTCTTTTAACTAATTCATAACATGAACATCTCATTATGATTGTTATTTTTTACTTACTTATATGAACAATTTGGATAAGTGAGATTTCTGTAAGCATATGATATAATTTGGCAGAATAAACCATAAGAACTTGTTTCCTGACTTTTCACTATATGAAAGGCAAGAAGATTTGGTCTATGAAATATCAACAATATTAGCTTGTTTTAAATCCACAAGTGTACCATTCATACTCTTATAGGAGTAACAATGACTATTGTCGAATTCACCCATTTTTTACTTAGAAAATATTATCGAAACTTATGAAGAAGTGTGTCTCTTTCAGGATCATTTTTAACTTTATTCACATTATTTGAGTTAAAATAATTTTTAATTTTTTAGATAATCTTTATTGTAAATATGTACTGTGGATACATTTTAGATATCTTGAAAATAACTTTTTAGATACCGCACAAAGTGCATCCATGTTTTTGAACAGGTGATAATCTATCTATCTATATCTATATCTATATCTATACTATATTAAAAGTACGAAGGCTCTTAGCGAAGTGTCGTTCCTTTTTACTCTTTTAAAAGATATATTATATTGGACAAAGTTGTAACTTAAGTTACTCCCCTAATATTTAGGATTTTGAAATTAATTAAAATTTTATCTTATAATATTCTTGATTTCCGGATTTGATCCAAACTGAATTAAGAAACCGAAGTTTATGTTCTTTTTCCCTTTCAAGTGCTTTGTCGGCTTTGCTCGAAGTCTTTAGCCGGCAAATTATTATTGCAACTTGTTTGCCATATTTTCTATCGAGTTCAACAAACGTTTTCTCAACCAATGTAACTCATGTTCTTATTACTTTATTAACTTTTGTTATTCGTTTACATCTTCATTGCGAAAAATTTAACAATATAAAGAAAAATATATTTAGTTTCATTCACAGTTACACTTAAATATTTTAAAATAGATGAGCCATTATAAGAATCTGAAAAAGTAAAGAATTAGTTTCTTAGTGTTGAGAACAAATAGTTAATTTCAATTATAATTAAGTGTTTAACTATATATTAAGTTCTAACAATTTGGGGTTTTAAATTATTTAAGATTAAAAAAATTCATTATGATATATCCATAGAGGTGATGACAATTTATTTACATATGACTTCTAGATATATTCCAACATATGAGGTGTGTGATATCAAAGATGAAAAATATGTTCGTTACCCTCTTTAAAGCTATAAGATACTTGCTTGGTTGCAAGTTGTGATAATATAAAATATATGACATTAATCTCTCAAAAGTTATATTATCGTTTCATTTAATTTTTACAATATAATAAATATATATACTTACTTTTGCCCAACCTGCTATTTTTTAACATAAATAAATTTTATTGTAAAATGGTCTTGAGTATGGGTAAAAAATTCTATCTTTCTTTTCAAATTTAATCTATCTATACTATATTAAAAGCACGAAAGTCCTTAGCGAAATATATATATGTAAAGCATCAAATAGGGGAAACGGGGCTAAAATACTCAAAATAACCGGCAGGGTCATTACATTCTCCCCCTCTTGAACAAACATTCGTCCTCGAATGAGTATAGAGATATACCTGAAGTGCCAAATATATGAGGCTCTGCATATCATGCTCGGTCTCCCAAGTCGCCTCCTCGACCGGTTGACCTCTCCACTGAACCTTCATCGATACAATGTTCTTCAACCTCAACTTCCAGACCTGCCTCTCAAAAATAGCCATCGACTCCTTAGCATAGGTCAAATCCTTGTCCAATTGCACTGAGGTGAAATCTAACACATGACAGATTACCATAATACTTCCGGAGCATGAAAACATGGAATACCAGGTGAACTCCTGATAAGCAGGGTGGCAATGCAAGCTTGTAGGCCACCACACTCACTCTCTCAAGAATCTCAAAATGACCAATATACAGAGGGATCAACTTGCCCTTCTTCCCGAACCTCATGACACCCTTCATGGGTAAAACTCTGAGTAGGACCCTCTCACCCACCATGAATGACATATCACGAGCCCTCCGATCAGCATAACTCTTCTGCCTCGACTGCATTGTACGAAGCCGCTCCTGAATCAACTTCTCTGTCGCCAAAGCATCACGGACCAAGTTAGTGCCCAACAACCTAGCCTCCCCATGTTCAAATCAACCAACCAGAGAATGATATCGTTTCTCATATAAGGCCTCTTAAGGAGCCATCTGGATGCTCGACTGATAGTTGTTGTTGTAGGCAAACTCTGCGAGCGGGAGAAATAGATCCCATGAACCCCCGAAATCAATAACACGGGCACGTAATATATCCTCCAATATCTTAATAGTGCGCTCGGACTGTCCGTCTGTCTGGGAAGAAATTTCATACTCAACTCGACATATGTGCCCGACGCTCGCTGCACGGCTCTCCAAAAATACGATGTGAAATTTATGCCTCAATACGACTTAATAAACACCGATACACCATGAAGACGAACAATATTTCGAATATAAATTCGAGCCAGTTGCTTTGAAGAGTAGGTAGTCATGACTAGAATGAATTGCACGTACTTGGTCAGTCTGTCAATAATAACCCACACAGAGTCGAATCTACTCAAGATCCGTGGAAGTCCAACTAAAAATCCATAGTGATATGTTCCCACTTCCATTTTGGAATATCAAGCCTCTAAAGAAAACTACTTGGTCTCTGATGTTTGTACTTCACCTGATGACAGTTTAAACACCAAGCAACTTAATCAACAAAATCCTTATTCATCCTCCGCTACCAATAGTGCAACGACCCGACCGGTCGTTTTGCCTTATAGATCCCTGTTTCCCTAAATACAACTCTCCTTATATTCTTTTACTATTTTATGACTTACGGGGATGGTTAGTTCAAGATTTGGAAGGGTTTGGGTTGAAATTGGAACACTTGGTTCCTTAATGTTGGCTAAATAAGGCTATGTTTTACTTTGGTCAACTTTTTAAGTAAACGACCTCAGAATTGGGATTTGACGGTTCCAATAGGTTCATATGATGATTTTGGACTTGGCCGTATGTTTGTACCGAGTTCTGGATGATCCAGTAGCGTTTCGGTGCTTTATATTGATTGTTGGCAATTTGAAGGTCTTAAAGTTCTTTAAAATTGGTTTGGAGTAGGATTTGGTGTTATCGAGGTCCATTTGGGATTCCGAGACCGGGAATAGTTCCGCATGGTGATACGAGACTTGCATGCAAAATTTGGTGTCATTCCGAGTAGTCTAGGTATGTTTCGGCGAGCTAGGAGCAAGTTGGAAGAACTTGAAGTTCATAAGTTGATTCAATTTGGTTGGGGTGTGATTCTTAGTTTTGATATTGTTTTATGTGTTTCGAGAGTTTGAGCGAGTTTGTTTTATGATTTCAAACTTGTTGGTATATTTGGGCGGGGCCTCGGGGGCCTAGGGTGTTAATCAGACGAGGAGCGGAACTCATTTGGACTTGGAAGGACAACTAAAGCACCAGGTTTCTGGTGTAATCGCACCTGCGGAGGGCTAGCCGCAGGTGCGAGCTCGCAGAAGCGGCAAAGGGACCGCACCTGCGAAAGCGCAGGTGCGAAGAAGGTTATCGCAGAAGCGGAAAAGGGTCGTAGGTGCGATGCACTCACTGCAGAAGCGGGTTTCGCAAAAGCAAGCCGCTGGTCGTAGAAGTGAGGGGTCCAGCTGAAGGGAAGACCGCATCTGCGAGTCCCATTCTACAGATGCAGCTATGGAGTTGCAAAAGCAAAACCATCCGGCCTTAGGCACTTCCACAGAAGCGGACCTTGGTTCGCAGAAATGATGCCGAAGATACGGCCTAGTGACCACAAGTGTAGAATCGCCGGAGGAAGAGAGGTCCCTTTAAAACGAGACTTGGGCTATTTTGAGTTCATTTATTCCATACTTGGGCGATTTTGCAGCTTCAAAGAGCGGGGTTTCCACCTAGCTAATTGAGGTAAGTAAGTTCTATGTAATATAAGTTTATTACATAGATTATGGATAGATTTAACATGACAATTTGTGAAAATTATGGATTTAGGTAAATAACCCTAGGTTTTGATAAAAATGATATTTAACCACGAAAATGGTTATGGAATTGAATGAAAAATATATATTTGAGTTCGTGAGCTTATGAGTAACAACTTTCTTAAAAAAATTTCAGGATCCAGGCACGTGGGCCTTGGGGTAAATTTTAGGAATCCTTCAATTGGGGTTGCGTAATCATTTTAGTAGTTAGAACATGAACTTTTGAACATATATTGATTGATTTATACAACATTTTTCTAGTTTCGGATTGTTCGGCACCGAGTTGAGGCTTTGGAGTGAATTTGAGGCCAGAAAGTGAGCTTTGAAATGAGGTAAGTGTCTTGTATAACCTTGTAAAAGGGAATTTACCCCATAGGTGATTTAAAATATTATTTGCTTCTAATTGTGGGGGCTACATACGCACAAGGTGATGAGAGTCCGTGCGTAGACATTATTCATGCTAATGTCTGGATAGTTTAGGACCCAAATCATGGATTACTTGAAAGTTTTGCACCCTACTTGTTAACTAAAGTGCCTAAATTATATTAGAACTTGTCAACTTAATTGTGAAAGACCGTTAATGGAATTTGTGTTATATTGTATAATAGCCTTTAATAACGGTTAAGTCAAATGCTTATATTGTATCATCTCTTCTTATGGAGCGGGCCGAATGCCTCAGTAGTAGATAGATGCATCTGTGGTCGTGCCGCTCGACCCTCGGTAGTGTACACATTATTCTGGATTGGGCCGTACGACCTCGACATAAATCGTGCTTAATAATACTTGGTGCCTAATTATACCTTATATTATGTTGTGGCTTGTATAGGTTACGATTTGTAAGGAAAGTGGTTTATTTGGAATATTAAAACTGTGAAAGAACTATTTGTTTCTTCTTGTTAATGAGCTATTATTATTATTATTTGCATTACCCGTGTTTATTTAAAAATTATGGTATTCATATTATTAGCCCATAGTAAGTGTTGAAGTCGACCCTTCGTCACTACTACTTCGAGGTTAGACTTGATACTTACTAGGTACATAATGTTTATGTACTCACGCTACACTTCTGCATTGACCGTGCAGGATCTGAGGTAGGTGCATTAGGCGGTCCTACCGGCGTGCATCCCAGATATCTCGAGGCCTAGCGGTGAGCTGCTTCCTGAGCCGTTCTGCAGCCCCTAGAGTCTCTCTTTTGTATTTATATTCTGTGTATTTTATTTTGAACAGTAGTTAGAGTTTTGTATATTCTATTAGTTGCTCATACACTTGTGACACTAGATCTTGGCACACTCTAGCAGACTTCGTGGTTTTGGGGCATTTATATATTTATGCTTTCATTTAGATGCTTTCATTTTAACCATTTGACTCTCTTTACTCAATTTTCTAAACAAATGGGATTTAATTACTTAGAAATTGTTTAAAAGAAGAAATCACATAGTAAATTCATCGTAGGCTAGCCTAGCGGCGACGTTAGGCGCCATCATGGCCTATAGGAGAAATTGGGTCGTGACAACATGGTATCAGAGTACTAGGTTCACGTAGGTCTCACAAGTTATGAGCAGGCCTAATAGAATCTTGCGGATTGGTGCGCAGACGTCCGTACTTATCTTCGAGAGGCTATAAGGTGTTAGGAAACTACTATTTCTTCATCTCCTATCGTGCAGTTGATGTGATACGAAGTATCTCTGTCTTATTCCCTCACAGATGGTGAGAATGTGCGCAGATAATGTTCCAGATCAGGGAGGAGCTACTCCCCCTGTTGCTAGAGGCCGAGGGAGGGATCCAGCCCGTAGTAAGGGACGAGGATGTTCCAGAGTTGCTCCAGCTATGCCACAAGTGGATCCAGTAGAGGATCCTATTATTGAGAAGCAGGGTAAGGTGCCTGCAGCAGAGTCAGTCCCGGTGGATTTCATGTCCACGCCGGTATTCCAAGAGGTCATGGGCTGTATGCTACGATTCATGAATTCTATGACTCAGTCTGGTTTATTTTTAGCAGATCCTGTCATATCTCAGGCGGGAGGAGGAGCACAGACCCCTACCGCTTCGTCTTCGGGGCTCGCAGCTGCTGTATATCAGACCCTAGGCGCACTGCCCGTGGGTAGAGCTCAGCCAGCTGCAGCAGCCATACCTGAGCCCATACCAGCTGCGGCTGGCGATCCGCATAGGCTATTGGACAGATGGACCAGGCTACAGCCTTATGTCTTTGAAGGTGAGCGACACGAGGAACCCCAGTACTTTATTGACCGGTGCAGGGACAAATTGCACAACACGAGGATATTGAAGTCCTATGGGGTGGATTTTACTACTTCCCAGCTGGAAGGCAGGGCCCGTAAGTGGTGGAAGTCATATCTTCACGGCAGACCAACAAGTTCTCCTCCCATGACTTGGTACCTGTTCACACGCCTCTTCTTGGACAAGTATATTCCACCCTCTCAGGGGGAAGAGTTGTGATTTCAGTTCGAGTAACTCCAGCAGGGCCAAATGTCAGTGACCGACTATGAGGTGAGATTCTCTGAGTTGTCTAGCCATGCACTTATGATACTTCCGACTAATGCAGAGAGAGTCCGGAGGTTTGTTGCAGGGTTGCACTCTGCTAGCCTGGCCACTATGGCCCGAGAGGTTGAGATGGGAACTTCCTACGAGCTAGTTGTAGAGATAGCTCGGAGGATCGAGGGCACATGTCAGCGTGGTCGGGAGCAGGCTGCGAGGGATAAGCTGTTCCGATATTCTGGAGAGTTCAGTGGTGCCTCAGCTGGGGGAAAGGGTTAGTTCGTGAGGGGTCAGTCTAGTAAGCCCACATATCCAGCACTGCCGCCTCCTCGGGGTGCTCTAGTGCGACCTTATTTCAGTGACATGCCAGAGAGTTCTTATCGCCCACCAGCTATCTAGGGTTCCTCCAGTGGGTACTCAGGCCATCAGGGTCAGACTTCAGGTCAGCAGTCCACCGTACCGAGAGGTTGTTTCGAGTACGGGGATCACAGTCATGTGCGGAGTTTCTCCCCCAGGCTTCGGGGTAAGGCAATGCAGCACGGTCAACAACCTTTGATTACAGCACCAGCTATCCCACCAGCAGTCCGGCCGCCTAGAGGCGCGGGCCAGGTGGGTAGGGGCCGCCCTAGAGGTGGAGGTCAGACAGGTGGCGCTCCAGCTAGATTCTATGATTTTTCAGCCAGACCAAATGCAGTCGCCTTAGATGCCATGATCACAGGTATTATTTTTGTATGCGTTAGGGATGCTTCGGTAATATTTGATCTAGGATCTACATATTCATATGTTTCATCTCTGTTTTCTCATTACTTAGGTGTTCCTCGTGAGTCCTTGGGTATTCCTATTTATGTGTTCACACCAGTGGGCGATTCTACTTTTGTGGATCGAATCTATCGGTCCTACATCGTTACATTCTGTGGTTATGAGACTAGAGTGGATCTTCTGTTGCTTGATATGACCAAATTTGAGGTCATCTTGGGCATGGATTAGTTATCTGCATATCACGCCATCCTTGATTTCCATGCCAAGACTGTTACCTTGGCGATGCCAGAGTTGCCTAGATTGGAGTTGAAGGGCCCGTCTGTCAGTACACCTAGTCGGGTTATTTCTTTTCTAAAGTCTCGACACATGGTCGAGAAGGGTTGCTTGGCTTATCTAGCCTATGTTTGGGACACTACTGTAGGAACTCCGGCGATTGATTCAATGCCCGTTTTCTGGGAGTTCACCGATGTGTTTCCTTCTGATCTTCCCGGCATGCCACCAGATCATGATATCGAATTCTGTATTGATTTGGCTCCAGTTATCCAGCCTATCTCTATTCCACCGTACCGCATGACTATGAAAGAGTTGAAGGAGTTGAAGGAACAACTTGAAGAGTTGCTAACAAATGGGTTCGTCAGACCAAGTGTATCGCCTTCGGGTGTACTAGTGTTATTCGTGAAGAAGAAAGATGGGACTATGCGGATGTGCATTGATTACCGCCAACTACATAAGGTTACCATCAAGAACAAGTACCCGTTGCCGCGTATTGATGATTTGTTTGACTAGTTGCAGGGTGCCAGGGTGTACTCTAAGATCGACTTGAGATCGGGGTACCATCAGTTGAAGCTTTGAGATTCTGATGTCCCGAAGACGTCTTTTCAGACTAGATATGGCCATTATGCGTTTCTAATGATATCCTTCGGTTTGACTAATGCCCCGATAGTGTTTATGGATTTGATGAACAGGGTGTTCAGGCCATATATTGATTCATTTGTTATTGTCTTCATTGATGACATCTTGACCTTGCGGGAATAGAAGCTATATGCTAAGTTCTCCAAGTGTGAGTTTTGGCTAGATTCTGTACCATTCTTGGGGCATGTTGTATCGGGCGAGTGTATTAAGGTAGATCCCAAGAAGATCGAGGCAGTTCGAGTTGGCCTCGTCCTACTATAGCGACCGAGATCAGGAGCTTCTTGGGGTTAGCAGGTTATTATCGCCGGTTTGTGGAAGGCTTCTTATCTATTGCAGCACTTTTGACTAGACTGACTCATAAGCGTGCTCCGTTCCGTTGGTCCGATGATTGTGAGGCGAGCTTTCAGAAGCTCAAGATAGCTTTGACTACAGCACTAGTTCTAGTGTTGCCTTCCAGTTTAGGGATGTATATTGTGTATTGCGATGCTTCACGTGTTGGGTTGGGTTGTGTATTGATGTAGGAGGGGCAAGTTATTGCATATGCTTCACGTCAGCTGAAGCTCCACGAGAAGAATTACCCTGTACACGATTTGGAGTTGGCCGCAATTGCTCATGCTCTTATGATCTGGAGGCATTATCTTTATGGGGCGTCTTGTGAGGTTTACATCGATCATCGCAGCCTGCAGCATTTGTTCAAGCAGAGGGATCTCAATTTGAGGCAGCATTGGTGGCTTGAGTTACTGAAGGATTATGACATCACCATCCTTTATCATCCGTGCAAGGCGAATGTTATTGCAGATGCCTTGAGCAGAAAGGCAGAGAGTATGGGCAGTTTGGCATTCATTTTAGCGGATAAGAGGCCACTAGCTTTGGACATTCAGTCCTTGGCTAACAGACCTGTGACGTTGGATATTTCAGAGCCCAGCTGAGTTCTTGCATGTGTCGTCGCCCAGTCTTCACTATTCGAGCAAATCAAGGCTCGCTAGTTTGATGATCCGCACTTGTTGGTTCTCAGAGAGACGGTACTACAGGTGGTGCCAAGGAGGTTACTATCTACGAGGATGGTGTTCTACGACTTCTGGGTCGCTTATGTGTTCCTAATGTTCATGGCTTGAGGGAGAAGGTTCTAGAGGAGGCACACAGCTCTCAGTGTTCTAATCATCCAGGTGCTATGAAGATGAATTGTGACTTGAGGCAGCATTATTGGTGGCGGCGGATGAAGAAGGTCATAGTTGAGTACGTTGCGAGGTGTCAAAATTTTTAGCAAGTTAAGTATGAGCATTACAGGCCAGGTGGCCTACTCCAGCAGATGACTATACTTGAGTGGAAATGGGAGCACATTACTATAGATTTCGTAGTTGGGTTGTCGCGGACCTTGCGGATGTTTGATGCAGTTTGGGTCATTGTTGACAGGTTGACCAAGTCGGCACATTTCATTCCGGTTGTGACCACGTACTCCTCAAAAAGGCTGGCCCAAATTTATATTCAGGAGATTGTTTGGTTGCATGGTGTACCTGTTTCCATTATATCATATAGAGGCCCCCAATTTATTTTGCATTTATAGAGAGAAGTATAAAGTGAGTTGGAGACCCATGTAAAGCTCAGCATAGCCTTTCATCTGCAGAGCAACGGGCAGTCGGAGTGGACAGTTCAAATCTTGGAGGATATGCTCAAAGCATGTGTGATCGACTTCGGAGGGCAGTGGGATTGATTCTTGCCTTTGGCCGAGTTTGGTTACAATAACAGTTATCAGTCCAGCATCGAGATGGCTCCATTCGAGGCTTTATATGGTTGGCATTTTCGTTCTCCCATCGGATGGTTGAGCCTGGCGAGACTAAGTTGTATGGCATTGATTTGGTGAAGGATTCCTTGAAAAAGGTAAAGTTGATTCAGGAGCGACTTCACACAGCATAGTCCAGACAGAAGAGTTACGCGGATCAGAAGGCGCGTGATTTATCTTTTATGGTGGGAGAGAAAGTTCTCTTGAAGGTCTTGTCGATGAAGGGGATCATGAGGTTCAGAAAGAAGGGCAAGTTGAGCCCAAGGTTTATAGGTCCATTTGAGGTGTTGAGACGAGTTGGGGAGGTTACTTACGAGCTTGCCTTGCCTCCCAGTCTATTGGGAGTCCATCCGGTTTTCCATATGTCTATACTCCAGAGGTATCATGCCGACAAGTCACATGTTAGTTTACAGCACGATTCAGTTAGATGAGAGCCTGGGTTACGAGGAGGAGCTAGTTGCTATTGTTGATAGGCAGGTCGCCAGTTGAGGTCCAAGAGGATTTCCACGGTAAAGGTTTATTAAAGGGGCCAACCAGTCGAGGAGACGACTTGGGACGCCGAGGAGGACATGCAGAGCAGATAACCACACTTGTTTAGCACTCCAGGTATGATTCTGACCCGTTTGAGGATGAACGTTCGTTTAAGAGGTGGAGAATGTAACGACTCGACATGTCGTTTTGCCTTATAGATCCTCGTTCCCTTAAATAAGACTTCCCGTATTTGCTTTTATTGTTTTATGACTTGCGGGGATGGTTAGCTCGGGATTTGATAGGGTTCGGGTTAAAATCGGAACACTTGGTTCCTTAATGTTGCCTAAATAAGGCTAAATTTGACTTTGGTCAACGTTTTGAATAAATGACTTCGGAATCGGAATTGGATGGTTCAAATAGAGTTCGTATGATGATTTTGGACTTGGGTATATGTTCGGATCGAGCTCTGGATGACACGGGAACATTTTGGCGCTTAATATTGATAGTTCGCAATTTGAAGGTCTTAAAGTTCTTTATAATTGGTTTGGAGTAGGATTTGGTGTTATCGAGGTCCATTTGGGATTTAGAGACCGGAAATAGTTATGTATGGTGAATTGAGACTTGCACGTATAATTTGGTGTCATTCCGAGTAGTCTAGGTATGTTTCGGCGTGCTCGGAGCAAGTTGGAAGAACTTGAAGTTCATAAGTTGATTCAATTTGGTTTGGGGTGTGATTCTTAGTTTTGATGTTGTTTTATCCGTTCCGATGGTTCGAGCGAGTTCGTTTTATGATTTCAAACTTGTCGGTATTTTTGGGCGGGGCCCCGGGGCCCTCGTTTGTTAATCGGACGAGGCGCAGAACTTATTTGGACTTGGAAGGACAGCTGAAGCACTAGGTTTCTGGTGTAATCGCACCTGCGGAGGCTAGCCGTAGGTGTGAGCTCGCAGAAGTCAGCCATGGACGCAGAAGTGGCACAGCACAAGCTTCCCAGTGATCGCAAAAGCAGCAAAGAGACCGCACCTGCGGAGGCGCAGGTACGAAGAAGATTATCGTAGCAGCAGATGAGGGTCGCAGGTGTGACGCACTCACCGTAGAAGCGTTCTAGCAGAAGCGAGCCGCTGGTCGCAGAAGCGAGGGGACCAGCTGAAGGGAAGACCGTATCTGCGAATCCTTTTCCGTAGATACGGTGCAGCAGATGCGGCTATGGAGCCGCAGAAGCGAAACTAGTCGGCCTTAGGCACTTCCGCGAAGCGTACCTTGGTCCGCAGAAATGATGCCGCAGATGCGGCCCAACGACCGTAGGTGCGGAATCGCTAGAGGCAGAAAGGTCCCTTTAAAAAGGGACTTAGGCTATTTTGAGTTCATTTATTCCAAACTTGGGCAATTTTGGAGCTTCAAAGAGGGGGGTTTCCACCTAGCTAATTGTGGCAAGTAATTTCTGTATGAGTTTAATACATAGATTATGGGTAGATTTATATCAAAATTTGTGAAAATTATAGGTTTAGGTGAATAACTCTAGTTTTTGAAAAAAATAATATTTAACCACGAAAATGGTTATGGAATTGAGTGAAAACTATATATTTGAGTTCGTGAGGTTATGGGTAACAACTTTCTTCGAAAGTTTCAGGAATCTGGGCTCATGGGCCCAGGGGTAAATTTTAGGAATCCTTCAATTGGGGTTGGGTAATCACTTTAGTAGTTAGAACATGAACTTTTGATCATATATTGATTGATTTATACAACATTTGGCTAGTTTCGAATTGTTCGACACCGAGTTGAGGCTTTGGAGTGAATTTGAAGCCGGAAGTGAGCTTTGAGACGAGGTAAGTCTCTTGTCTAACCTTGTAAGAGGGAATTACCCCATAGGTGATTTAAACTATTATTTGCTTCTAATTGCGGGGGCTATGTACGCACGAGGTGACGAGAGTCCATGCGTAGCTACTATTCATGCTAATGTCCGGGTAGTTTAGGACCCAAATCATGGATTACTTGAAATGTTTGCACCCTACTTGTTAACTAAAGTACCTAAATTATATTAGAACTTGTCGATTTAATCGTGAAAGGCTGTTAATGGAATTTGTGTTACATTGTGTAATAGCCTTTAATAAGGATTATGTCAAATGTTTATAATGTATCCTCTCTTCTTGTGGAGCGGGCCGAACACCTCCACAGTGTACACATTATTCTGGATTGGACAGTACGACCTCGGCATAAATCGTGCTTAACAATACTTGGTGCCTGATTATAACTTATATTATGTTGTGGCTTGTAAGGCTACGATTTATAAGGAAATTGATTTATTTGGTATTATTAAAACTGTGAATGAACTATTTGTTCCTACTTGTCAATGGGATATTATTATTATTATTTACATTATCCATGTTTATTTAGAAATTCCTGTATTCATATTTTTAGCCCATAGTAAGTATTGAAGTTGACCCCTCGTCACTACTTCTTCGAGGTTAGACTTGATACTTACTGGGTACATATTGTTTATGTATTCACGCTACACTTCTGCACTGACCGTGCAGGATCTGAGGCAGGTGCATCTGGCGGTCCTACCGGCGCGCATTCCAGATATCCCGAAGCCTAGCAGTGAGCAGCTTCCCGAGCCGTTCTGCAGCCCCTAGAGTCTCTCTTTTGTCTTTATATTCTGTCTACTTTATTTCGAACAGTAGTTAGAGTTTTGTATATTCTACTAGTTTCTCATACACTTGTGACACCAGATCTTGGGACACTCTACTAGACTGCGTGGTTTTGGGGCATTTATATATTTATGCTTGCATTTAGATGCTTTCATTTTAACCATTTGACTCTCTATTACTCAAATTTCTAAACAAATGGGATTTAATTACTTGAAAATTGTTTAAAAGAAGAAATCACATAGTAAATTCATCCTAGGCTAGCCTAGCGGTGATGTTAGGCGCCATCACGGCCTATAGGAGAAATTGGATCATGACAAATAGTGTTGTCTTAAGTCCTAGTACATCTTCACAGCACCCGGATGAATGGAATACCACGAACTATGGGCCTCATCAAGTATCAACTAACGCAACTCATCCACATTTGGCATACAAAACCGACCCTCCATCCTCAACACTCCATCACCACCAATAGTAACCTCCTTCGCATCACCGTGCTTTACCGTGTCCTTAAGGACAAGCAAGTGAGGATCATCATACTGACGTATCTTGATGCACTCAAACAAAACTTTTGGCCAAATCCTCAACATGCAATGCTAACGGTCTCTCCCCAATTGGAACAAAAGCAAGACTGCTCATGCTCTCAGCCTTTCTACTCAAGGCATTGGCTACTATATTAGCCTTCCCAGGATAATAAAGAATGGTATCATAATCCTTTTGTAGCTCTAACCAACTCCGTTGCCTCAAGTTCAAATCCTTTTGCTTTAATAAGTGATGTAGACTCCCGTGATCCATGAACACCTCACAAGGCACAACGTAGAGCTAGTGCCTCCAAAATTTCAATGTGTGAACAATGGCTGCCAACTCCAAATCGTGCATTGGGTAGTTCTTCTCATGGGGTTTCAACTAAGGTGAAGCATAAGAAATCAGTCTACCATCCTGCATCAACACACACCAATGCCCATCCATGAAGCATCGCAATAGCCTGTATAAAAACCCGATGCTGAAGGCAAAACCAGAACTGGAGCTGTAGTCAAGGCAGTCTTGAGCTTCTGAAAGCTCTTCTCACACTCCTCAGACCACCTAAATGGGGTACTCTTCTGAGTCAGTCTAGTCAAAGGAGCACCGATAGACAAGAAACCCTCCATGAAACAATGATAATACCCAGCAAATACAAGGAAACTCCGGATCTCAGTAGTAGAAGACGGTCTAGGCCGACCCTGAACTGCCTCAATCTTCTTTAGTTCCACTTTAATCCCCTCGCTGGATACCACGTGGCCCAAGAATGCCACCGAATCAAGCCAAAACTTGCACTTGGAAAATTTAGCATATAGATTCTTCTCCCTCAACGTCTAGAGCACGATCCTCAAGTGCTGCTCATGATTCTCCTAGCTGCAAGAATACACCAATATATCATTAATGAATACGATGACAAAGGAATCAAGATGTTGTTGGAACATGCTGTTCATCAAGTGCATAAAAGTTGCTGGGGCATTAGTCTGCCCGAAAGACATCACAAGAAACTCATAGTGAACGTGGAGGGTCCTGAATGCCGTCTTCGAAATATCTAACTCCCGGATCTTTAGGTGATGATACCCGACCTCAAATTAATTTTGGAGAACACTCTAGTACCCTGAAGCTAATCAAGCAAATCAGCAATATATGGTAGTGGTACGTGTTCTTGATTGTGACCTTGTTCAGCTACTTGTAGAATGCACATCCTCATAGAGCCGACTTTCTTTTTCACAAGTAGAACTAGAGCACCCCAAGGTGAGATACTCGGTCTGATAAAACCTTTATCATGCAACTCCTAAAGGTATTCCTTTAATTCTGTCAACTCCATTGGTGATATGTGATATGGTGGAATAGAGATGGGCTGAGAGCCCGACACCAGGTCAATACCAAAATCAATATCCCTATCAGGCACGGGAAACACATTTAGAAACTCTCTCACTAACAGAACTGACTCAACGGTAGGAGTATCAGCAGTGACATCCCTCACAAAAACTAAATATGCCAAGCACTCCTTCTCAACCATCCGATGTGCCTTCAGAAAGGACACCACCCTACTAAAAACATGACCCAATGTACCTCTCCACTCTAACCTCGGTAACCCAGCATCGCCAACGTCACGATCTTAGCGTGACAATCCAGAATAGCATGATATGGTGACAACCAGTCCATGTCCAAAATCACATCAAAGTCCATCATATTGAGTAGCAGAAGATAAAACCTAGTCTCACAACCCCTGATAGTGATAAAACATGATCGATATACCCGGTTTACTATCGAATCCCCAAAAGGCGTAGACACATAAATAGGAGTACTCAAAGAATCATGAGACATATCTAAATATGAAGCAAAATAGGATGACACATACAAATAAGTGGAACCAGGGTCGAATAAAACTGATGCATCTCTATGACAGATCAGAACAATACCTGTGATGACAACATTTGATGCACCTGCCTCAGTCCTACCAGGAAAGCATAACAACGGGCCTGACCTCCCCCTCTAGGACAATATTTACCAGCCTGTCCTACACCCCTAGCTGGCTGCGCAGATGGAGTAGCAACTAGAGTAGAAACCATAGCCTAAGTAACATGAAGAGGTCCACCCCACCTAGTCTGGGACATTCCCTCATGATGTGCCTAGTATTTCCACAATTAAAACAACCTCTCTACAAGCGTGGCTGCTAGTACTGAGTCTGACTTGGTCGGCTAGAGTAGCTGTTGTAGGAACTCCGCATAGAAGGTGCACTAAAAGATGGTTGTGCCATATGAGTACTGTGAGTTCCCTGACTAGTTGGAGCACCACGAGTAACCTGAAGTGCAGACTGAACCGGTCGATTGATAAAACCTCTACTGTGACGAAGCTTGCCCCCAGAGTAGGAGCCCCCAAATCCTTCAAAACCACGAAGCTCCTTAGCCTCCCTATCCTGCCTCTCCCGACTGCGGATACACTCCAACCTCCTAGCGATCTCCACGACCTGCTGGAATGTCTCCAACTCCCGTACCATCCCGAATCTGGGGCTATAGGGGAGTCCCTCAATAAATATACGAACTCTCTCTAGTAGTGGAAACCAAAGTAGGTGCATAACGAGATAACTTAGCAAACCTTATATCATACTTAGCCACGGTTATAGTCCCCTTACACAACTGCTCGAACTCTATGCGCAATGCATCCTTGAAGGTATGTGGGACGAACTCACTCAAAAAGAGATCAGAGAATTGAGCCCAAGTAAGTGGCATTGCATCAACTGGTCTACTTTCCTTATAAGCCTGCCACTATCTATACACCCACCCCATAAGCTGGAAAGTAGTAAGGTCAACCCCGCTCACTTCCACTATGCCCATATTGTGCAGAATATGGTGCCATTGATCTGGAAAACTCGGTGCATCCTCATAAACTGCACGGCTGAAAGTAGGAGGAAAATACTTCTTAAACCTCTCAAGCCTCTTCTGCTCCTCCTCTGATGCCACTAGCCTGACCTCAAGCCGAACCGTAACCACAGGTTGTACCGGCATAACATCCGGAGCCTGATCAACATGAGCCTGCTATTCTTGTGTACAGGCGGTGGGAGTTTAAGCTCCTCCCCCAGCCCATGAAGTAGTCGGTGCAACTAGAATCAATCCCGCCTGAGCGAGGTATTGAGCATGCTCAGGAAATGTGCAAAAGTCTCCTGGAGTCCAGGGGTAGCAACAGGCGTCTCAGGTGCCTGCTCCCCAACCGGGGCTACTGGTGGCTCCTAAGTTGCTGCTCTGGCATGTGTTCTAGCGATAGCACGTGCCCCTCATTGGCCCCGGCCTCTCGCGTTTCTAGAAGGGGGCACGGGTGTCTACTCTGCTGATCCGGTAGTGTGTGTCATCACCATCTGTGAGAGAATAGAAAGACAAAATCCCAAGTTCCAAAATCAATAAATCAGCACGAAAATGAATGAAATAAGTGAAATTTTCTTAATATTTATGTAGCCTCTCGAAGATAAGTACAGACGTCTTCGTATCGATCCGCAAGACTCTACTAAACTTACTCGTGACTCATAGAACAACGAACCTAAAGCTCTAATACCAACTTGTGATGACCTAATCCCTCCTTAGGAGTCATGATGGCACCTAGTCTCCAAACTAGGTAAGCCGATCACTTAATATTATTTAGAATAATAAAAACATGATATAACAAAATAGATTTTAATATAAATGCGGAAATAGGAGTAATACAGGCCAAAATAGCAATACTCAATATAACTTCACAAAACTAGGTGGTACAAAGTCACAAGCTCTAATTAAATACACAAGAACATCTCAAAAATACGATATTGTATGAAATACATAAATAGCAGAAATAAAACAAGGAGGTGACTCTGAGGCCTGCGTTCGGATCATGCAGGATATCGGAAGTCTTCGGTGTACCAAATGCCTCACTGCGGATCAGCCCGATATTAAGTACCTGGATCTGCACAAAAATATATAGATGCGTAGTATGAATACGCCACAATCGGTGCCCAGTATGTATCAAGACGAACCTTGGTAGAGTAGTACGAGGCTCAAGTCGTTTGGTACTCACTAGACTAGTAACTTGTGCGATGAATATATCAAAGAAATTGATAACAGAAAATATAATGGAACACAGTAACAACAACCCCTTTAGAGCATGCGATAACAACTTAGAATAATAAGCCCATCTTTGATCCCAAAACGTCAAATAGAGGTGAGGCATGTGATAACACGTGAAAAACAATCATTAACTCAAATAAGGGCAACAAAAGCTTTCAGAAACAATTATGAAATAAAATTAACAACCCCGTCTCAACATAATCACAACAACGACAAGGACACGCCGAAGTATCACATAACATCATCAATAATGCCACCCTTATTACGCTGCATGTGCACATAAAAACGATATGCCACCCTTATTTCGTCACATGCGTATATAGCCACCCTTATTTCGCCATGTGGGAAGCCCGAGATAACTCCACCCTTATTTCACCCACGTGCACAATATTAGACACAATTACATGGCAAAAAACCTCGTGCTGACACCCCCATCAATACGCTCAACATGTCCACAAGTGCCACTACACCTCAAAACAATAATACCAAGTGTCACAATATCGCAAATAATGATACCAAAGTTCCACCATGATGTAAGCTCACAACTTTCAATAATAGTGCATATGGACATAACAATTATCATAAGGGGCTTGT
>MCJB01004202.1:110261-148977 GCA_002018475.1 Nicotiana obtusifolia
AAAAAAAAAAAAAAAAAATATATATATATATATATATATATATATATATGCTACATCTGTGATTCAAATTCAGCTCCATTTATAAATTAAAGCAGGAGAACACTTACTACTTTTGGAGTATGTTCCCAACAAAAGCCTTTTTGAGAGGATGCACACATACCATGGCCAATCCACGGGTGTACTATCATGGTCTAATCGTCTAAACATTGCTTTAAACGTTGCTCGTGCTCTTGACTATCTCCACTCAGTAGCTGACCCACCGGTCATACACAGAGATGTCAAATCATCAAACATACTGTTAATCGACGACGATCATGCAAAGCTTACAGATTTCGGGCTATGCAAGTTAGGCAATGATGCTGTAAGCGCAAGCACTCCTACTAAGGTAAAGGGTTCACTTGGTTATGTTGACACCTATTACCTTAACACGGGGCTAGTGTCACCAAGAAGTGATGTTTATAGCTTTGGAGTGTTACTTCTCGAGCTCATTACAGGGCTGAAGTCGGTGCAGGGGTCGATGACACTTGCTGAATATACAGAGGAATGCAGGAAAACTGAGGATTTGGAGGTGCTAATTGGTATGTTGGATCCAGAACTCAATGATACTATAGATATAGAACAGCTAAGGGTTTTGGTTGATGTGGCTAACTCAGCTTTGCTCGAAAATTCTGAAGCAAGACCAAACATGACACAAATTGTCCAGAGAATTTCAAGTTGCATGGAGCCTCAGCCTTTACCCGAATTGCCTGTATAGAGCTAAGAAGTGTTTATAATTAGTACCTTTTAGGTTTTGTGTTTCTCTCCTACACGAAGATAAATGTAAAACCACCTACCTAGTCAACCTTTGAATAGCCATATTTTGTATATAGGAACTCACCCTAAGTATTATATTCTGCTTTACTTGTGAAGTGATCTGAATACTTAATCGAAAACCTTAAGGTAATAGGTGGAGGGGTCCAAAATCTTTACAAACATCATATTTCTCAGTTTTCAATCCTTCCGTTTTGGTTTTCTAATCATCTTTGAAGCATTAGTAGCAAGATGAGTACAGTACTCAAGATCAATATGCATCATTACGGCACCGCTAAAATTGGTCTGTAAGTTGTATGTACATTTATACCTTCTTATGTCTATATGTAGTCACCCTTTCCTTATAGCTTGTGAAGGTTCTCGTCTTCCAAGCTAGACCAGTATTTCGTAGGTATATGTAATGACCAAGCAGGTCGTTTTGAGCGTTGTAATCCCGTTCCCCCATCTACTACTCATTTTATGCTTAATTGTTGTTATGTGACTTGCGGGGGTAGTTAATTCGGTTCCGGGGATGTTTCGAAATGTGATGAGACAATTAGTCTCAAAGTTAAAAGCTTAAGTTGAAAAGGTTGATCGGATGTTGATTTATGTATAAACGACTCCGGAATGGAGTTTTGATGGTTCCAATAGCTCCGTTGGGTGATTTTGTAGTTAGGAGTGTGTCCAGATTGTGATTTGGAGGTCTGTAGTTGATTTAGGCTTGAAATGGCAAATGTTGAAAAATTAGAAACTTTGGAAATTTAGAAGTTTGATCGAGAGTTGACTTTGTGGTTACTGGGCTCAAATTTTAATTTCGGGAGTTGGAATAGGTCCGTTGTGTCATTTATGACTTGTGTGCGAAATTTGAGGTCAATCGGACTTGATTTGATAGGTTTCAACATTGATTGTAGAAGTTGGAATTTCCTAGTTTCCATTAGGTTTGAATTGAGGTGCGATTTGTAATTTTGATGTTATTTGATGTGATTTCAGGCCTCGACTAAGTTTGTATCGTGTTTAATGACTTGTTGGCATGTCTGGTCGAGGTCCCGCGGGCCTCGGCTGAAGTTCAGATGGTTATCGGATCGAAAATTGGAAGTGAAGGATTGCTAAAGTGCACCACGTCTGGTGCACTCGCACCTGCGAGGAATTGGTCGTAGATGCAAGGCTGTAGAAGCGAAGGAGGCATCGCAGGAGCGGATTTGGGTGAGCTGAATAGTGATCGCAAGTGCGATGATTTGGTTTGCACCGCGAGTTCGCATATGCGGAGAAAGGGCCACAGGTGCGACGTCTGGAAGTAAGCCTGGGAAGCGCAGGAGCGAATGGCGTTCCACAGATGCGGGCTCACATCTGTGCAAGATGGATCGCATATGCGGAAGTGGGCTGAAGCAGTTGGATCACAGAAGTGGAGGAATCTCCGCAAAAGCGGAATCGCATGTTAAATAACTCGCAAAAGAGGAAAGCCTGGCTGTGTGTATTAATTTGAGGGTTTCGCGATTTTTAATCATTTTGGACATTTCAAGCTTGGTTAAGGCGATTTTTGAGAGGCCGTGTTGATTGTATCAAATTGTTTATGTCTAGATTCCAGGCATTCAGCGGCCGATTCGCGAGGCAAGGGTTTATTGGAGTAGAGATTTGCACGGTTTGAGGTAAGTAACACTTCTAAACTTGGCTCTGAGGGTATGAAACCCCGAATTACGTGTTATGTTATTAGTGTTGAGGTGATGCACATACTAGATGACGGGCGTGTGGGCGTGCATCGTAGGAGTTGTGACTTAGTCAATTCCATGAAAATATGTAGTTGAATAATCTTGCCGTTATCTGTATATCCTCCAAGTGTAAGAAAAATTGAGCTGCAAGTCATGTTTGAAATTATGCTTAGGCTATATACTGGTACTATTGGGACCCATAGAGGTCGTGTTTTACATTGAATTATTTGCTTAAATTGCAATTATGTACTCAATCACAGCTATAATTTACATATCATATCTCAGTCTCTGTTGCCATTTATTGATACATTATATCATCATTGATTCATTCCATGATTGGATATTTATGGGATCGGGATGCATGTCACAACATGATTTATTGATTCATGCCATGATAAGATTACTATTGCGCTTGGGCTGGATTTGCCCCTCCGGAGTCTGCACACCCACAGTTAGCGCAGGTATCTCCTGAGTGTGAGAGCGAGTACCGAGCGATTGGGAGGATTAAGTGACTGTGAGGATGGAGTGATTGTGAGGAATGAGTGATTGTGAGGAATAAGTAACCGTGAGGATGGAGTGAATGGGAGGACTGAGTGATTGATACTCTGAGAGTATGCATATGATTTCATCACTGTTTTTGTACTTCAGTTGACATACATAACTGACATGTAGATATAGAGATGTACCATATCTTGTTTCAGTTAAACTTGACATATCTTATATGTTTGAGCTTTAACTGTTAAATGTGGAAGCATGTTTACCTTTTTGTACTGTATTTCTGTAATTGAATTGTACCTGTAAAGCCCGTCACTACTTTCATCCCAATAGTTAAACTTGTTACCTACTGGGTTGGCTGTACTCATGCTACACCCTATACTTCGTGTGCAGATCTAGGTGTTTCCGGACACAGTGATTGCTGATTTCTCAGAGTTTACAGTCATTCAGAAATTATCGAGGTAGCTACCCTGGCGTCCGCAGAACTTGACTCTTCTCCCCTATCCCTTAGTTTTTCTTGTTCAGTTTCAGTTTCTTAGATAGTGTTTCAGACTTTGTATTTGTATAGATGCTCATGTTCTTAGTGACACCCTGGTTTTGTGAAACTTCTGTATCGAGTTGTGACGGTTTTTATCGGCTTTACTTTGAGATTTTACTTATTTAAACCCGTTTTAGTATATTTCAAATTTGAAAGTATTGGAAATGTCTGAGTTGTCCCTTGCCTAGTATCAAGATAGGCGCCATTTTTGGGTTGTGACAAGTTGGTATCAGAGCCTAGCTTACATAGGTCTCACGGGTCATGAGCAGGATTAGTAGAGTCTTGCGGATCGGTACGGAGACGTCTGTACTTATCTTTGAGAGGCTGCCGAACCCTTAGGAAAATTTCACATTCTTGTATTCTTGTCGTGCGAATTTTTTGATTCCGGGAGCTAAAATTCTGTTATTCTATTCTCTCACAGATGGTGAGGGTACGTGCTACCAGACTGAATGGACAGCGACCAGTAGCACCAGCTAGGGCCACGAGAGGCCGAGGTCGCGGTAGGAGCCGAGGTGCTGCTCGTACAGTAGATATAGCAGCAACTGCAGATCCACCAGTTGCTCCAGCTAAGGAGCAGGTTCCAGATGTGGTTGAGCCAGTGAGGCCAGTTCAGGAACCAGCTATGCCCATTGTGATTCCAGACTTTCAGGAGGCTTTGGCTCAAATATTGATTGTGTGCACCAGCCTTGCTCAGGCGGTTTCTGTTCAAACCGCGCCAGCCACTTCTTAGGCCGGGGGAAGTACTCAAACTCCCGCCACCCGTACTCCAGAGCAGGTGATGCAGGGACTTTAGACACTAGGGGTACTACCAGCCAAGCCGGTTGCAGTTGCTCCAGCCCAGGTGGGTCCCGTTATGAGTTGAGGAGCAGAAGAGTCTAGAGAGGTCTGGGAGGCTCCAGCCTCCATCATTCAGTGGGGCTGAGTCAGAGGATGCCCAGAACTTCTTCGATAGGTGCCAGCGGATTCTTCGCACGGCGGGTATTCTGGAGACTACTGGAGTCTCCTTTACTACTTTTCAGCTATCAAGGGCTGCCTTCAGATGGTGGTAGGCCTATGAGAGGTGCAGGCCAGTCAGTGCAACATCACTTTCATGGCATGGATTCTCCATTCTCTTCTTGGAGAAGTTTTTGCCACAGACCCGCACGGTAATGCTGCGCAGGCAGTTCGAGCAGCTGTGTCAGAAGGGCATGTTTGTGACCCAGTATGAGATGATATTTTCAAAGTTGACTCGTCATGCAGTTTAGTTGGTTCCCACCGAGAGGGAGAGGATTAGGAAGTTCATTTATGGCCTCTACTATCAATTGGGTTTTGTTATTACTCGAGAGAGTATATCAGGTGCTATGTGCGATGAGGTGGTTGATATTGCTCGACGACTAGAGATGGTTCGTAGTTAGGAGCGTGAGGACAGGGAGGCCAAGAGGCCTCGTGGTTTGGGTAGTTTCAGTAGTGTTCCTTTTGGGGAGTAGTCCTACCACATCAGGGGTCGTCCTTATAGGCCTGCTCAAATGGCTCGTCCAGCTCATCGTGGTGCATCATTTAGCCATGATTCATATAATGCTCGTCCGGGTTAGTCATCTATCAGTGCTCTCAGAGCTCATCCCGTGCTCCATCGGTTCAGGGTTCATCTGTGCCAGGTCCTTTTAGCAGTTACTCTAGTACTCGGGGCCCGATTCAGCCCCCACCAACACCAACGGAGAGTTGCTTCAAGTGCGGGGAGTTTGGGCATATGTGGAGACAGTGTCCTCATCGCCGGGGAGGTCTAATTCAGCAGAGAAGTCAGGCTATGACTTTTGCACCGGTTACTTCACCACCTGCCATGCCAGCTTAGGGTGGGGTCCAGGCAGCTAGAGGTCGCCCTAGAGGGGGATGCCCATCAGGTGGTGGTCAAGCCCGATTCTATGCTATTCCTGCCAGGCTAGATGCTATTGCTTCAGAAGCAATGATCACAGGTATTGTCTCAGTGTGCCACAGAGATGCTTCCAAATTATTTTACCTTGGTTCTACTTATTCCTATGTATCGTCCTATTTTACTCATTATTTGGATATGCCCCGTGAGTCCTTAGTTTTACCTGTTCATGTCTCTACGCCGGTAGGCGATACTATTGTTGTGGACCGTGTATATCGATCGTGTGTAGTGACTATTGAAGGATTGGAGACCAGAGTTAATCTCTTATTTCTTAGTATGGTTGATTTGGATGTGATCTTGGGTATGGATTGGCTGTCTCCATATCATGCTATTCTAGATTGTCATGCTAAGACCGTGACGTTGACAATGCCGAGTTTTCCAAGGATTGAGTGGAGAGATTCTCCAGATTATGTTTCCAGCAGGGTGATTTTTTGTTTGAAGGACCAACGGATGGTTGGGAAGGGATGTATGTCATATTTGGCCTTCGTGAGAGATATTGGTGCAGATACTCCTACTATTGATTTTGTTCCGGTGGTGCGAGACTATCCAGATGTGTTTCCTGCAAACCTGCCGGGCATGCCACTGGATAGGGACATTGATTTTTTTATTGACTTGGTGCCGGGCACTCGGAACATTTCTATTCCTTTGTATCGTATGGCACCAGTTGGGTTGAAGGAATTGAAAGAGTAGCTTCAGGAGCTTTTTGATAAGGGGTTTATTAAGCCTAGTGTGTCGCCTAGGGGCAGTTGAACAAAGTTACAATCAAGAACAAATAACCCTTACTGCGTATTGATGATCTATTTGACCATCTTCAGGGAGCGAGAGTGTTCTGTAAGATTGATTTGAGGTCTGGGTATCACCAGTTGAAGATTCGGGACTCGAATATTTTAAAAATGGCATTTACGACCCGTTATGGTCATTATGAGTTCCTTGTGATGTCTTTTGGACTGACCAGCGCCCTAGCAGCATTCATGCATCTGATGAACATTGTATTTCATCCATATCTCGATTCGTTTGTCAAAGTATTCATTGATGAGATCTTGGTGTACTTACGTAGCCAGGAGGAGCATGTCCGGCATTTGAGGATTGTATTATAACGGTTGAGGGAGGAGAAGCTTTATGCCAAGTTCTCCAAGTGTGAGTTTTGACTTAGTTCGATGGCATTCTTAGGGCACGTGGTATCCAGTGAGGGGATTAAGGTGGATCCAAAGAAGATAGAGGCCGTTCAAAGTTGGCCAAGACCATCCTCAGCTATTGAGATTCGGAGCTTTCTCAGCTTGGCCGATTATTATCGTCGCTTCTTGGAGGGTTTCTCGTCTATTACAGCGCCTTTGACCAAATTGACCCAGAAGGGTGCTTCTTTCAGGTTGTCGGATGAGTGTGAGGGGAGCTGTTGGAAGCTCAAGACTGCCTTGACCACAACTCCAGTTCTAGTTCTGCCTTCAGCTTCTAACTCTTTTACAGTATATTGTGATGCTTCTCGAATTGGTATTGAGTGCGTCTTGATGCAAGAGGGTAGAGTGATTGCTTATGCTTTTCGCTAGTTGATGCACCATGAGAAGAACTACATTGTTCATGATTTGGAGTTGGCTTCCATCTTCATGCATTGAAGATTCAAAGTCTCTAGCACTTGTTCAAACATAAATATTTAAATTTGAGGCAGCGGAGATGGTTGGAGCTGCTAAAGGACTATGATATTACAATTTTGTATCATCCCTGGAAGGCCAACGTGGTGGTCGATGCCTTGAGTAGAAAGGCGGTGAGTATGGGTAGCTTTGCATTTATTCTTGTTGATGAGAGACCACTTGCAGTTAATGTTTAGAACATGGCCAACCAATTCGTGAGATTATATGTTTCGGAGTTCATCTGGGTTCTTGCTTGTGTGGTTTCTTGGTCTTCCTTATATGATCGAATCAGAGAGCGCCAGCATGATGACCCCCATTTGCTTGTCCTCAAGGACACGGTTCAACACGGGGATGCCAAGTATGTTACTACTGGGGATAATGGGGTGTTGAGGATGCAGGGTCGGATTTATGTGCCTATTGTAGATGGGCTTCGTGAGTTGATTCTTGAGAAGGCCCACAGTTTGCTATATTTCATTATTTGTGTGCCCCGAAGATGTATCAGGACGTGAGGCAGTACTATTAGTGGACGAGGATAAATAAGGATATAGTGGGGTTTGTAGCTCGGGCCTAAATTGTCAGCAGGTGAAGTATGAGCATCAGAGATCGGGCGGATTACTTCAGTGGCTTGAGATTTCGGAGTGGAAATGGGAGCATATCACCATGGATTTTGTAGTTGGGCTCCCACGGACTTCGAGAAAGTTTGATGCTATTTGGGTGATTGTGGATCGGTGACCAAGTCCTCACATTTCATTCTAGTTGGGACTACCTATTCTTTGGAGCGGTTGGCTGAAATTTACATCCGCGAGATTGTTCACCTTCACGGTGTGCCGCTGTCCATCATTTTAGATTGGGGCACGCAATTTACATCGCAATTTTGGAGAGTTGTGCAGCGAGAGTTTGCACACAGGTTGAGGTAAGTACAACATTTCACCCTCAGACGGACGGGTAGTCCGAGCGCACTATTTAGATATTGAAGGATATGCTACGCGCTTGTGTCATAGATTTTGGGGGTTCTTGGGATCAGTTATGCCGCTCGCAGAGTTTGCCTACAACAACAACTACCAATCGAGCATTCAGATGGCTCCGTATGAGGCTTTGTATGGGAGATGGTGTCAGTCTCCGATGGAATGGTTTTAGCTAGGTGAGGCTAGGCTATTGGTACTAACTTAGTTCATGATGCTTTGGACAAGGTTAAATTGATTCTGGATCGGCTTCGCATGGTGCAGTCTAGATAGAAGAGTTACACCAATTGGAAGGTTCGTGATGTTGCTTACATGGTTGAAGAGTAGGTACTACTCAAGGTTTCACCCATGAAGGGTGTTATGAGGTTAGGGAAGTAGGGCAAGTTGAGCCCTCGGTATATTGGGCCGTTTGAAGTGCTTCAGAGGATTTGAGAGGTAGCTTACAAGCTTGCTTTTCCGCCTAGTCTGTCGAGTTTTTATCTAGTATTTCATGTTTCTATGCTCTGGAAGTATGTCGCGATCCATCTCATGTTTTGGATTTCAGCACGGTTCAGTTGGATGGTGATTTGACTTATGATGTGGAGCCGGTGGCCATTTTGCATCGGCAGATCAAAAGTTATGGTCAAAAGACATAGCTTCAATGAAGGTGCAGTGGAGAGGTCAGCCAGTTGAGGAGGCTACTTGGGAGACCGAGCGAGAGATGCGGAGCAGGTATCCATGCTTATTTGAGACTCACGATATGTTTCTAGACCCGTTCGAGGATGAACGTTTGTTTAAGAGAGGGAGGATATAATGCCTCGGCCGATCGTTTTGAGTGTTGTAGCCCCGTTCCCCCATCTACTGCTCATTTTATGCGTAATTGTTGTTATGTGACTTGCCGGGGTAGCTGATTCAGTTCCAGGGATGTTTTGGAATGCGATGTGACACTTAGTCTCAAGGTTAGAAGCTTAAATTGAAAAGGTTGGCCAAATGTTGACATATGGGTAAACGACTCCGAAATAGAGTTTTGATGGTTTCAATAGCTTCGTTGGGTAATTTTGATCATACGAGTGTTTCCAAAATACTATGGCAAATGAAGAGAAGGATGGATTAGACTTAGCTGCAAGAGAGGCAGCATAACTAGAAGCTGCACTGAGAATTGCTGATGAGACCATCAACAATGATGGGGGTCGAAGATTCACTCTAAATCGGCCTTTGGTTGAAGACCATTTCGAGAATGCAGCACCCAAGCCTGGAAGATCATTGGGTTACTATGCTAGGCCAATCTATAATCAAGGACTGTCAAGTGTCAGACCCCAACCCATAGCAGCAAAAAACTTCGAATTGAAACAAGGCTTCCTACTAACCATAAAAAACAACTGCACTTTCAGAGGGAAGGTGAACGAAGATCCTAATACTGACTTGATGGACTTTGAAGATATCATGAACACCTTCCAATACAATAGGGTGTCAAAGGATGCAGTCTACTTAAGGACATTCCCCTTTTCATTGAAAGATGACGCGAAGCAATGGCTTCATAGCTTACTCACAGGTTCTATCAGGACATGGGAAGATATGGTCAAGAAGTTTCTTGACAAGTACTTCTCAGCTGCAAAAACAAAAACATGGAAGTTCAGAAGGGAAATCCATAATTTCAGCTAGAAGGAGACAGAAACGCTTTTTGAAGCTTGGGAACGATTCAAGGAGATAGGCAGAAAGTGTCAGCATAATGGAATTGATTTGTGGTTGCAACTCCAGGATTTTTGGGATGGATTGACACCATTCTCGCGACGAACACTAAATACTGCATGTGGAGGTCCACTAATGAAGAAAACACCGAAGGAGGTTGTCTTAATCCTTGATGAATTGTCTAAGGATGCTAATCAGTGGCCGGTTGAGATTACTGATAGAAGAGAATCAGTTGGGTTCACCAGGTGGACTCTAACACATCCATGCAAGCCCAGCTAGACACCATGGCCAAGGAGATAAAAAGCTGACATTGGCCAAGGTACAGAATGAGCCGTAAACAACATGTGACTTTTGTAGATTGGGATACCCTACACATGAGTTTCAAGCATCAGCTGAAGAAGTCAATGCAGTGGGAAATTTTAATAGAAGAAACTACCAAGGTGGGAACAACTATAAAGATATGGGTCAAAGACATCCAAGATGTTCTTGGATTTCACCTAGTGGGAGCTTGAATTCATGGCAGCAAAATAATCTCAGACCCCAGGGTCAAGGACCATCAAGTTTTCAGAACTAGCAGAGGCAGCAATACTAGCCACAACAGTCAAATCGGTCTAGTATGAAAGACCTCATGAAGGCATTCATCAACAAATCAGATGAAAAATTTGAGACTCAGAGCACAACCATCAGAGAGAAGGGCATGACCATCCGGAATTTAGAAAGACAATTGGGACAAATTGCAAATTTGTTATCCGAGAGGGCTCCTGGGACTTTGCCCTCGGACACTGAAAAGAACCCAAAGGAAACAATCAAAGTTGTACCTCTGAGAAGTGGCAAAACATTGGTTGATCAGTGGTGAAAGCTAGGCCCGAGGTGGTGAACAAGCAGGCAGAGACACCAGCAGAAAAAAAAAAGGTGAAGAGCAACAAGGCCAGAGTAGTGGGGTACAAAAGGAGATTGAAGAAAGTAGACATATACCAGCTCTAGCATTCCTCAAAAGATGAAGCGGGAAAAACTTGAAAAATATTTTGGGCGATTCTTGGGGATGCTTAAGCAACTTTATTTGAACATTCCCTTCACAGAGGTACTAACTCAAATGCCGGCCTATGCAAAGTTGTTGAAGGAAATCATGTCTAGCAAGAGAAAATTAGAATAAACAACAAAATAATGCCTCCGTTTATATTCCCCAAAAGTGTGGGGACCTAGGTAGCTTCACCATACCATGCTCATTGGGAAGTGAAAAATTCGACAAGGCCCTCTGTGATTCTGGTGCGTCCATAAATCTAATGCCTCTGTTTATATTCTAGAACCTGGAAGGTGAGCTCGGAGTGATCAAATCAACACCAGTGTCCCTACAACTTGCTGACCAAACCACCATTCTACTTGAGGGAATCATTGAGGATATTCTAGTGTGGTTGGACAAGTTTGTGTTGCCCAGTAAACTTTATTGTGGTGGATATGGAGGTGAACAAAGAGGTGCCTCTAATTCTATGGAGACTATTCTTATGTACAGGCAGAGCTATCCTTGATATCTATGAAGGGCAGCTTATGCTTAGAGTGGGCAACAAAAAATTAGTTTTCCAGATGAAGAGGATGATGAAATACCCCAGTGATGAGGCGTCCGCCTACTCGTGTTTCAAGCTGGATGTTGTTGGAGAATTGGATGAAAATACAAGTTTGACAAGCTTATGGGGGATACTCTAGAGAGGTGTATTACTCAGTCTAGCACAGTGGAGGATGAAGATCCTGAAACAAAAAAAGATGTTGAAGATCTTGAAACTGAGGATCAAGTGGTTGATGAGGAGGAACTAAAAGAGGAGGCTTCTAAGCCTAATGTGGAATTGAAAGTCCTTCCCTCACTTAAAATATGCTTTTCTTGAAACTAACAATTTTCCTGTGATTATTTCTGCTAACTTGATAGGTACACAGGAGCAAAAGCTGGTGGAGGTGTTGAAAAAACACAAGAAGGTCATTGGTGCTGGAGTATAACTGATATTCAAGGAATCAGTCCAGCCATTTGCATGCAAGAAATTCTATTGGAAGAAAGGAACAAGCCAATGGTGCAAACTCAATGCAAGCTGAACAAAAATATGGAGGAGGTAATGCACAAGGAGATCATCAAATTGCTAGATGCGGGAGTGATTTTTCCCATCTCTGATAGCCAATAGATTAGTCCAGTACAAGTTGTACCTAAGAAGGGGGCATGACAGTGGTGAAAAATGAAGATAATGAATTGATCCTCCCCACAAGAACAGTCACTGGGTGGAGAATGTGCATTGATTATGGAAGGCTGAATGATGCAACAAGGAAGGACCACTTCCCACTCCCCTTTATTGATCAAATGCTCGAGACAATGGCTGGACATGGATGCTACTACTTCTTGGATGGGTACTCAGGCTACAAGTAGAAATCCATTGCCCCAAAAGATGTTGAGAAGACCACATTCACTTGCTCGTCAGGTATTTATGCTACAGGATGATGCCGTTTGGGTTGTGTAATGTACCTGCCACTTTCCAAAGGTGCATGATGTCTATATTCTCTGAATTAAATGGGAAGTGTCTAGAAGTATTCATGGGTGATTTCACCCTCTTTGGTGATGACTTTGAGGACTTCTAGAAGAATTTGGAGCTTGTGCTTGAGCGTTGCGAAGCCACGCACTTGGTTCTTTACTGGGAGAAGTGTCACTTCATGGTGAAAGAGGGAATTGTCTTGGGCCACAAAGTAACTGCACATGTAATTGAAGTTGATAGAACCAAGGTGGATGTAATTTCTAGGCTCCCCCCATCAACGTCGGTGAAGAGCATAAGGAGTTTCTTGGGACATGCTGGGATCTATAGGAGGTTCATCAAAAACTTCTCCAGCATTACCAAACCGTTGACTGCATTGCTAGCGAAAGATGTCAAGTCTTTTTTTAACATAGAGTGCTTAAGAGCATTCAAATTGATAAAGAAAAAGCTTGTAAGTGCTACTATTATGGTGACACCTGATTGGAGCCAGCCATTTGAGAAAATGTGTGATGCCAGTGATGTAGCTGTGGGAGCAGTACTAGGGCAAAGAAAAGAGAAAATGCTTAGGCCCATTTACTATATCATCAGGACGTTGAATGATGCTCAAGTAAACTATGCCACTGCTGAGAAAGAGTTCTTTGCTATGGTCTTTGCTTTTGACAAGTTTAGATCATACCTGGTGGGGAGCAAAGTGATTCTACACACGGATATTCGGCCTTGAAATATCTATTGAGTAAGAAGTCCAAGCCGCGTCTGATGCGGTGGGTGTTGTTGCTCCAAGAGTTTGACTCGAAGGTCAAGGATAGGAAGGGAATAGAAAATCAAGTCGCCGATCATCTATCTCGACTTGAGAGACCTCCAGTTGAAATAGTTGACGTAAGAGAAGAGTTCCCTGATGAGAAGTTTTTCTCCATTCTCGCGGTCTCCGAAAGACCGCCTTGGCATGTAGATGTAGCCAACTTTTTGGCTAGTAGATGGTTGCTGCGTGACCTCTCTCATGATCAAAGAAGGAAGCTTCACGGTGAGGTAAAAAGTTATTTTTGAAATGAACCTTTCTTGTTTAAACTGTGTGCAGATGGTGCAATTCGAAGGTGTGTGCCTGAAGGAGAAATGGCAAGAATTCTTTCTCATTGCCATGATGGAGCAGCGGGAGGACACTACGGTGGAAATTGCACTGCAGTAAAGGTCATGGAAGCCGGTTTCTATTGGCCTACTTTGTACAAAGACACACGATCATATGTAAATGCATGTGACAAGTGTAATAGGGAAGGTAACATTAGCAAGAGGGATGAGATGCCACTAAACTCCATTTTAGTATGTGAAATTGTTTACGTTTGGGGCATTTACTTCATGGGTCCATTCCCATCATCTTATTCATATGAATATATCCTAGTAGTCGTTGACTACGTCTCTAAATGGGTCGAAGCAATCCCTACTAGGACTAATGATGCTCGGGTGGTGTGCAAGTTCCTACGGAAGAATATCTTTACCCGCTTTGGGACACCTCGAGTGATTATCATGACAATGGGTCACACTTCACTGTATTGTTATCTAAGTATGAGGTCACACACAAAATAGGAACCTCGTACCATGCCCAAAATAGTGGGAAAGTTGAAGTGGCTAACCGTGAATTTTAAACGAATTCTTGAAAAGACGGTTAGTGCTTCTCATAAGGATTGTTCTGCAAAGTTGGATGAATCTCTATGGGTGTATAGAACTGTGTTGAAAACAACCATAGGAAATTTACCATTCAAATTAGTATATGGAAAATCGTTTCATCTATCTGTTGAGATAGAACATAAAGCTTATTGGACAATTAAGATGCCTAATCTTGATCTTAGTCTTGCAGGTAAACACAGGTTGGCGCAGATGAAGAATTGGAGGACTTTAGACTGGACACATATGAAAATGCATGGATCTTTAAGGAAAAGACAAAGAGGTGGCGTGATTGTCTGATTAAGCAAAAGGAGTTTCATGAAGGGGATAAAGTCTTATTATACAATAGTAGACTTAGGTTGTTCCCAAGAAAATTCAAATCAAGATGGACAGGTCCGTATGTGGTGAAACACGTCTTACCGTATGGCGCCATTGAAATACAGGATGAAGAAAGGAATGAAAGTTTTAAGGTCAATGGGCACAAGTTGAAACAGTACCTTGTTGGAGGATTTGACAAGCAATCCTCCAGCATCGTGATCGAATGATCCTAAGTGACGGAGTCAAGCTGACGACTATAATTCAAAACTACTTCTAACCCTCTTTATTGCTTTTTTAGACTAGTAGATAATGGTAATTTAGGATTATTAGATTTAGGAGTTTTGGTAATTGTTTTAATAGGTATGAGCATGAATCGAACACATATTAAGTACAAAATAGAGTCAGGGTGAGACCTTAGGCTAAAAAAGTGAAAAATCGGGACTGAAAAAATTGGCCTATCACGCCGCATGAGGCCCCTCGCTTGTTCAAACGGGAAAAATCTGTCAGAGAGGGCTCTCTGGAAAACCCCACTACCGTGCCAAGATCAGGACGCGGTAGTGTATAACTTTCGGCACTTATTTTTAAAAAAAAAAAATTTAAATCAAAATCTGATTTTGAGAATAAAACGGGATAGACTACTATCTCACCCACTTTCCACCATATCTCTCATTCTCTCTCAAAACTCTCTCCTCTAACTTACCCCCAAATCCCCCATTTTTCTTCTTCTTCAAATTTTTTCACCTCCAACTCTCCCACTTCCATCACTCATCTAGGTAAGTTCTTCCTCTTCTTCTTTTCGTATTCAAATGTAGATTTTAGTTAAATTTAGTTTAAGATCTCTAACCATAGGTATTTTATTTTGTGCTAATTTTTTTTAGTTGTTTTGCTTCTATTTTGGCCGAAATTCTTATCTTAACTTGTGGGGTTTTCATTGTTCTTATGATTATTGGTGATATTGGTGTGTTTTGATGGTGTTGGGATTAATTTATGTTGAAACTTGGTGGGGGTGCCCTAGTGGCCGAAAATTGATGAAATTTTGTGTAAAATTATGCACTTTGTGCTATTGGGAAGATTGTGGTGATGTTGTGGTTGTGGTGAGTGGTATTTTTTATGTGATTGTATGATGATTCTAACCCACTTTGAACTGAAATAAGAAGGTGAAAGATATGCCCATAATATGTTTGTTGAATGTCTTAGTAACATAAAATTGTATAGTGTTGCTAACGTTGAAGGAAGTGCTTTGTAGGATGTGATGCTAGATGATAAGTGTAGGGTGAGATGTCATATTCGTATGTTGTGAAACCTTAATTTGTTAGGCCCGAGTGCTAATTAATTGACCACCCCATACTAATGTGTTGCTAGGTGCTAAATGGGCTGCTCGATTCATGTAAGTACGTGTGTAGTGTTGTATTGTATCTTAAATTTTGTTAGTAGTGGATTAGACTAACTTCTTATGATTATTTTCTTAATTACTAGTTTAGCTTCTTAATTTTATCTTTTACACTAGTGTAGTCCATGGTTATGTTGTTGTAAGGCTATGTTTATGGTCGGGTAGGTTGTTCATTACTCGTGACGTGCTCTCAATGGGGTAGTCTAAGTCCTCGATATACATTGTACTTGTGAACATGCCAATAACATAAGTGTGGGGTGGTTACCTCGTTTGGTCCTATTTATGTTTTAAGTGTTGTGGCTAATGTTGTTCGTCTTATGCAGGTATAATGTCTCGTCGTCCTAGCAAATGTTCTAACACAAGTACCTTAGAGGTTGCCTCTAGTAGCCGTCGAGGAGGTAGGCGTCCATCTCCCCCCACCCCAGTGGAGGAGGAAGAGGAGCGCACTGATCTTGATGCAGATGTAGTGCCAGGATGCAAGTAAGGCATTCGGGCTATCCCATCTCATGCTAGGATGTGGTACCGGACCTTTCTTCCGGCGGTGAGTCCCGACCCAGAGTAAGTTAGCCAGGAAATACTCGAGGATTTACAACAACATCAGATACATTGGTTTTGAAAGCCTGTTCCGTCCCGGTGAGTCGGTGAATGTAAACATAGTTAAGGAGTTTTATGCTAACTAGCAACCCGAGGCCAGTTTAGATGCAGTGTATGAAGTGGAGGTGCGAGGAAGGATGATTCCATTTTCTTCCCGAGTAATAAATCAAATCATGGGATTCACGGAGCATTCACATATGTTGTTCTTGAGGTTGGTGGATTGCCCCGCCTATCCGAATATTAGACGCCAGTTGTGTGGTGGGGGGTCTCTTACCACGTAGATACGAGATGCTAATGAGTCCACAAGGACATGAAGAAGTTCCATTTCCAGCGGCCCACCAGAGTCGTTCTCCGTTTGATTAATGCAAAGACCATGCCTTCCAAGACATCACTGATTTCTCACGGTTGAAGGTGTGTCTCATTTATGCTATTTTGACTCGGGCAAAGTTTGATCTGGGTAAGATTATGCTTAAGAACATGTCTCGAGTATGACCACTTGGGGCCTTTCGCCTATATTTCCTGAGTATGATCAGGCGGCTTATGAGGGCCCACCATGTGGAGGAGGAGTTCCACTATGATCAGCAGATTCCAGTTTTGCGACCTCTTAAGCCTTTTGATGTCACAGCTGTGACAGACCCTCCTGCTGTTGTTGTTCCTGTCGATCAGAGATTTGTTCGTGTTGAGGAGACACTGCAGCTGCTATTTGCTGATACGCCTTCGTGCTGCTTGGGGGGAGGTTGACTTGGCAGAGCTGCATGAGGACCATCCACTCTCCGAGGTCACGCAGCAGTGGTTAGGCTTAGTTGCTGGAGTACAGATGCCACCAGATGAGGACGCCAACTTTGTTCCCTCTGATGATGAAGAGTACCTGCACACTTTTGAGGCCATTTGTCTCAGGGAGTTACCTTTTCACTCTTGTTTTACTATTTTGCATTGGGGACAATGCAATTTTTTTTATGTGTGGGGTGCTCCTATTTGATTGTAGTTGTACTTATTTTCTATTTGCCAGTTGGTTTTGTTTGACGTGTTTCTTGCTTTCTTAGACAATATAATCTGCAATCATAACTCTGTATTCTATCGGCCTGGTAATAGTTAGTAATTAAATATTTAGTTTTGACTCTTCCTGACAATGGATTTCGTCGACTAGCTTCTTGAGGGATTTGAAGTCGAACGAAAAAAAAATAAAAAATTTTGAAAATCCAAAAATATGTCTTTGTTTTATTTTATTCTATTCTATTTTATTTTATTTTCTTAGGTAGTATAGTAATTCTCCCTTGGTTTTTCTTTGTGCCGTGGTTCTTTTCCAAGGGTTTTACTTGAACCGGGTCTAGTTAGTTTTTTGTTCTATAGGAGTAAAGAATCTTGAGTCATAGTGTTAATTTGAAGCAATTTCCTTGACTGTATATGCCTTGAGAGTAGTAAGTGCCTTAGTTGTGACGCCTAGGCTTAGTTCTTAACTTTTAGGTAAGTGCCTTAAATTGCTTGATCGTAACTCTACTAAAATGCTTTAACTAGAGAGTCGGGAAAGATCCGATTCTGAGTGAGTATGTGCCAATGTGTGAGTGAAGTTTTCGCTGATATTATGTGCATGTCAGTTGATGTCTAGAACTTGCCCTATGTGTTTGTAAAGCGAAATAGCAGTCTTGTTCAGTCTAGGAAGTGATATAGGCATTTCTTTGTTGAGCCAGATATATGCTTTTTCCCACTTAATTAATGTTTATCTTAGCAAGCCCCTTTGAGCCTGTAATCCTATTTCTTTGGTAACTACAATACAAGCCTGACCCTTTTGTTTGTATAGACTATCTGTTTGAACCGTAGACCTCTCTTGAGCACTTGAGCTTGTTATGAGCTTGTAAGAGCTAGGTGTAGGTATGGTTGTGTTTTGAGTGGAACTATAGAAAAGGGAAAGGTGCACTGTTGAAAAAAAAAAGATTATGAGAACCACTTGTAGGGTATTGAAAAAAAAGAAGAAAATATCAGAATCTAGAAAAAAAAATGTGTTTTAGTACATATTATAAAAAATGATTCCTTGCTAGTGGTAGTTCTCATCGTGTTTGTGCTTAAAGAAATTGGGAGCTTGATGCAATTATGCGTGAAGGTTGGGGTTTGGTTCCACACAAGTGTGGGGTAAAATTGTTAATATATATGTATTAGAGTGCTTATGGAGGTGTAGTCACTATATCCAAATGTATTCTACTCGACCTGCAGCCTACATTACAACCAATTAAAGTCCTACTTGATCCTTGTCTGAATGAGCTAAATTAGTAGAGTATTACACTACAGGCAAGCATATGTTACGTCTTCTGTGGCGCATGAATTTTATTTCTGAGAATAAGTGAATTCTTTCTATCTTGAGTCCTAACTGCTCTTGAACTTTACTGTATATGGAACTACTCTCTATTGTCTGTGTGAGGGCACTTGATTTGTGAAGGCAAGGTAAAGTCTTTGACCTCTGTGTTAGAGTAAGTGAACAAGTTGTGAAAAATGCGTGGTGCTTTTGAGTCGAGTCCTGAGGTCAGGAAAATATGATAGGGTGCTTGTTTATTTTAAACATTCTTGGCATGATGTGTTAGGTATGTTGAAAGGTCGTCTCTAGGTGAAGTGCAGTTTGATTGCTCAAGGACGAGCAACAGTCTAAGTGCGGGGTGTTGATGGTAGGCTAGAAACCCGTATTTTAGCCGTAGTATTACACTCTAATTACTGCATTTTACGTGTGTTTGAGCTTAAATGATAGTGAATTATACTTATTAAGTGTTTTATGCCTTGTAGGAAATGATTCTGAGCTATTTAGGTAATTTGAAGCGAAATCGAACAAGTTGGAGCTCTAAAGTCTGAGTAAAAGCCCAAGAAATTAGGTTGGGATCACGTTCGAGGGCCGAGGACCAAGTCCGGATATCAAAAAGTGAACGCATGAATTTACTCTGAGAAAAAGCCACTACCGCGCCCCCGGCTCAGCGGTGCAAAAGTGGCCTGACAAGAAAAAGGCAAGCTTTCTAGATTTCCTCATTAGCACGCCGCATGGCGCGGCTGTGCAGATTTGTCAGAGTAATCTCCAAGTTCGGCTAGGATAGGGTAGTTTCATCCGGGCTTGTTTCTACACGGTCTAAATACACCAAAAAATACGATTTTGAAGGCACTTTTGACCTACGGAAGATTGGAGAACCAACAAAGGAAAGAAGACTCAAGAATTCATCAATAATACAACCTGCAATCGGGGCAATACGAGAGTTTGTATCGAAATTAGTAGCTTTGATGTTTTCTTTGTTCTTAAACTTATTTGAGATGTATTACTCCATTGCTATGGAGTAATTTCCATTAGGGTGTTGACAAATACGGTGTTTTGATAACTTTATTAAGGATTCAATTCTTGATAATTGTTAGAATTGATTGATGGAGTTTTAATTCGTATTGTGGAGTTATTTCTTATTTTGCTTAATCGAAAGAGGAGCATTATATTCAATTGCTTTACATCTTATGCTCTAGTTTAAATTCGTGATTCGCATAGGTAATTGAAAGAGCCTCTTGAATTGTTAATCGAACTAGAAAATAGGAAAATATTAGTGCGAAGTTACCTTTTAGATCGTAACCATCATTTTATTGTTGCAATTGTTTACCGTGCTTCAATTGGATTAATTACTGAATTAACGCTTAATCGAAAGAGGAACATTAACTTCAAGTGTAATCTGATTATCTGTTCAATTCGTGAGAATCAACAGTATTATAGAGTGAATTAACTCAAGAATTGGATCTCGAGTCAATTATCTTGCACCTATCTAGTTAAATACCCTTATTTCTCTCATTAGGATATTTCTTTGTTGCTCATCTGCTGTCTTTTGTGATCAACTGTTACTTGCTTAATTTTTAGTAGTTAATCGTAGTAATAGTCATCAAATTAAGTGTTAATTTTCCTGGATAGTAATCAACTGAAGATTATTCGAACACTGTTTAAATCCAATCTCTGTGAAGACGATAATTAAACTATATTATCTTTGACTAGCGATCAATAATTTTGTGTTTTGTTTTGCGCTCGTCACTTTACTTTTAGATTTTACTTATTTAAATTTTTTAAAGTATATTTTAAATTTGAAAGTGTTAGAAATGTCCGAGCTATCGGCTTGCCTAGTATTATGATAGGCGCCATCATGACAGGTTGAGTTTTAGGTCATAACAGTATGTGGGAGATAGCTGGATAATATTTATAGCTCATACCAAAAAGTTTCTTAATCTAGTTCCTTTCGGATTATATACCTAGCTTGGTTAGTAAAAAGATCAAATTAACTTTGTTCGAAAATTACATCTTAGTTCATCATATGCTAAAATACTTGACAAACACACAAATATACACATCTTCAAACCAATTCAAGTAATATATAGGTAAAGTGGACTTGCTATCATCAATTAGCTTAAGTCTTAATCAATTCATCTTTTAAGATTTGCTTGAGATGATCAGCTAGTTTGACTATTTTTCATAAGCAAATTGAGATCTTTAAGTAGTTACCTTTGGCAAACAAGACGGTCAATGCAGGTACCGTGGAAGTTACAAGTCTCGAATAATAGTGTCATGCAGTATAATAATTTTTCCATATATCACTCCAAGAGAGAACTAAATGAGCATGCAACATGGTAGCTATTTACAAGTCATTTCTTACTAGAAAAAGAAAATAAAGCATACGGCTTGGACAAATGCAGAAGTCTGAAATGCCAGCAAATATGCTTTCAAGACCATCAGCATTAACGTTTTACCTTTAAATAATACAAAATCCACTTAAATATCAGGCGCTCTACTACATTACGATTTTTCTTTACACTAATTAACATTGTTTTCTTTTAATTTCATGTTCCCTCAACCACGGGCTGCAAACAAGTTCCTAAAACTTAGCTTGGAAATCTTCATAAGCAGACCTATTTGGTACTGGAGAAGTACTAAACATGTTTATTAACGTTGAAAGAAATATATAGGAACCAGATTTAGTACCTTTAAAGGGATGAGTGCCTGAGTTTTCACGTCGGCAGAGGAAGACGATTGAAGTTAGAAAGAGAGAGAGATGCCCAGCCATTGCCTCTTCGATTTTACTTTGCTTTTTCCAAACAAATTTTCTGTAAAAACTAGAATTTACTCCACATATTATTGCTAAATAGCATAAAGATTTTTTGTCAAACAAAAGGAGGAAAGAAATTAAACAAGCAGCGAAGAAAGTGAGGTTCAACTTTCTATTGCAGCGGCAAAGGGAATATTGGAGCAATACGTTCACCGGAAGTTAAGCTCACGTTCGGTCATAAAATTTGGAAGATTTTTTTCAAATTTTATTTTTAAATATCTGTTTGTTTATACACTCTAGCTAATCGAGGTTCTACATACCACCTATTCTTGATTTTTTGACGGTTATTACTCCCTAACCTGCCACATGTTACCAAAAGTTGCTTCAACTTACTGAGGGCCCGCGAGTGTATTTTTTCCAGTTGAATATCTCCTTTTTCCCAACCGTTTTCCATCCCCCAACAATAATAACCCTTCAAATTTAATTGTTTACTTCTCAAGATCTCATCCCAATGGTAACAACCCATTCCTCACCCCTATTTATTCTCCTTCTGTCATATTCTTCACTATCTTCTCTCTTGTTACTTTCTTCCTTTATCATTCCAATTTCCTTCTCCAAAACTTATTTTAGGTTCTATTTTTCCCCAAATAATAAATATCTATATTTGGGTAAACATGGTGAATGTAATTTGTAGATATGGCAAGCTCGCCCCTTTAAAAATTGAATGGAGTAATGCAATTCCGTGACCAATTTGACAACAAAACAATCACATGTAACTGTCAATTTAACCAAAAAGAGTCAGGCTTTAATATAAAACACTAGAGTTGGACTATGTTTTCCAAATACAGTTTGACACACATATAATTAACAGATTCACAAAACACATAATAATAGTGTACCGCCGTCAAATGTCCAAAAAAGCCATCCCACTAAGTCAACAAAAGAGTCTAGTATCCCAAATACTACAATCAAACAATGTAGAAATTGGTCCTCTTGGAGGGAGATTTCCTCATTGCTTTAACGCTTGTTTGTACTCCCAACTAATTCAGACCTTGTTTTGATTTTAGCAATTGAAAATTGAACTTGAAGTTGTCTCTGAGTTATAAACAATGTCAGCAGTAACATGAGTAGAGTTCACTAATGAACCAGTATAAACTTTTCTGATAGTAGGTAAATCATGTCGAATATATTCAAAATAAAATCTTCCTTTATGGATGTTATAATTTATGAACGTGATAATTATCAAAGTTCGAAAATCTCAATTGAAATACCTCACTGCACCAGTACCGATTATGATCTACCTTCAAGCGAAAAGTAATAAATTTTAGATAGTATCTTAAACAGGAAATTTAAGTTAAACAAATTAAATACACTTATATTAACACTTGTAATACAATATTAAATTTACCATGTCCTTGAATCCTAGGCCTTTTTTAGTGACTTCTTGCCCCTAGATTGTCTTCCGGTGCTTCTAGATGCCACATCAGAATCCTTTTTTTTTTTTTTTTTTTTTTTTGTGTAGGTTTAGGTCTTGATTGTTGTGATAAAGTAGCAGTCTAGCACATAAAATACTATGTTAGAAAGCTGAATTTTTCATCCTTTAGGTTGTGAAGTAATCTGTCACGACTTGAAATTCTTATTCTTGGGATCGTGATGGCGTCTAATATTTTACTTGCTACGCAAATCAATATTAGAATAGCTTTTAGTTATTTTTAACAAATCAAATTAACTGATACCAATTAAATTGTAATAACTGAAACATAACTGAAATAGAGCATGAAAAACCATAATAACTGCAATATCTATATAGAATCCCAGAACTGGTGTCACAAGTGCATGACGACTACAATAATACAGATAATGGTCTGAATGAAAGTAAAACTGTCTGAAATGAAATAAACAGCTAGGATAAGATAGAAGTGGATGAGATGCGAACGCCGTGCAACTGTACCTCAAGTCTACGAACCGGCAATTAATCCGAGCAATCTACTGACCACCACTAGGACCGACTCCTAAATCTGCACAAGAATTGCAGAGTGTAGTATGAGTACAACCGACCACATGTACACTGTAAGTGCCGAGCCTAAACTCGACTACATAGTGACGAGGCAAAGGCTGGTTAGTTATAATAACCTGTACGCAATATAATAATAATTACAGGAAAGAAACGCAAGAAAAGTATGGCAGTTAACTTCTGAAAATTAACACAATCCTAGAAATCAGTGGAGCCAGAAACACTAGTACTCAGAATCTCGTACGAAAGCACCAAAAGCTAACACAATACAACAAACAACACAAAACACACATTCTGTTGCGGTGCGCAATTCGATCCCACCGTACAAATACAGTCCTCCCTTATTTCACCATATCAATAACAAGAATAAAATCCGTTGCGCCGTACAAACTGGTCCTACCATATCAATATCAATCCTCCCTTATTTTACCATATCAATAATAAGAATAAAATCCGCTGCGGCGTGCAACCCGATCCCACCATATTAATATCAATCCTCCCTTATGTCACACGTTGCAGCGTGCAACCCGATCCATAAACAAAATTAATAAATGAGACCAGATTCAATAACTCAATTAATTAGAAATTCTACGTCTAATGAATATGAAAACAAAGTAAAAAGGAACTCCGCATCAAGTCAAGGGATGCTATAATTAATTCAAAATAACAAGACAAGTCATATATATATATATGACAATTAAAGTGTACAAGTAAGACAATGAAGGCAAGTTGCAATTAATCATGGAAGCATGGGAGAAACGAACATTTTAATATGCGAGAAATAAGTGACAAGTAGCAAGTTAAGGCATAGGACGCAATTAAAGCATGTAATAGCTAAGACATGGAATAAAATAATTAATAAAATGCGGGAAAGTATGAAAACAAGTATTTGACGACGTATATACACTCGCCACCTTGCATATACGCCGCTACACATGAAGTTCACATAGCATATAGCTCAAGAGTTCTTAATTCCCTCAAATCAAGGTTAGACCCAGCACTTACCTCGCTCCGCAAGCAAATCAAAGCTCAACCGGGGCCTTTCCTCTAAAATCTACCTCCAAACCAATCGAATCTAATAAAAATCGACTCAATAATATCAAATAATGCTAAGGAAATTAATTGCATTACATAAAGTTAATATCTTTACACTTTTCCCAAAAAGTCAACAAAAGCCAACCTCGGGCTCGCATGGTCAAAACCCGAGATTAGGACCAAAACCCAACTACCCATTCACCCCCGAGCTTGATTATGTAATTAGAAATCCGACCTCAATTTGTTGACTAAATCTCAATTTTACATAAACCCCCAATTCTTTCCAAATCCCTAATTTTCTACCATGAAAGAACATAGACTAAGGTTAGAAATTAATGGTTGTTGATGAAAATGGAAGAAAACAAGTTAAAGTACACTAACTTGTGAAAGGGTGATCAAATCACCTCCGTTTTGCACCAAATTTTGCAGACAAGTCATAATTATTGAAATGAATCTGTACCAAGTTCCGAAACTATAGTTCGAACCCGATAGCAATACAGTCAACTCGCGGTCAAACTTAGGAATCCTTTAAACCTTTAAACTTCTAGTTTTCAACAAATTATGTTAGATCAAGCTTGGGATTTTCGAATTCGATTCCGGGCATATGCCCAAGTCCCAAATCACGATATGGACCTATCGGGACTGTCAAAATATTGATCCGGGTCCGTGTACATAAAATCGTTAACCGTAGTCAACTCAAATGATTTTTAAGACACTATTTTACATTTTCATCAATTTTGCTTATAAAAACTTTTCTAAAAGAGGATGCGGACTGTGCACGCAAATTGAGGAAGGCTTAATGGAGCTATTCGGGGTCTCGAAACATAAAAATAAATAGTAAAACTATAAATAACCTATCGGGTCATCACATAATCCTATTTCTAAAATGCTTTAATAAATATTGTGAATTGCAAAGATAGGTATAAGTGATTTTACGACATCTGTGTCTTTAATTGTAAATCTTGATTGTGAAGTTTGTACTCTTACCTTCCTTGCTAGCTAACAACATCCAAGTGCATCTTGTTGCATTTAACTCTTACCCTATTTGGCTCATTGGGGTCTTTAACTAACTGAATCCCTTTCTTTATAGCATATTTGGTTACCGCTTCTCTAAATTGCTTCCCATTTTTAAATACCATGCCACTTTTCAAGTAATAATTGTACATGATGGATCATAAATCATCCTATTAGTTTTTTCATCCTATAAGGTATTATGTTTTATATATTTTTTCATATGGTACACAACCAATATTTAAAAAGTGCATTCTTTTACTCGTACATCTGATCATTAATCCAATAAATCCTAACATCAAAGTATTACATACACAAGAGGTTAATAAATATTATATCTCATGTCGCCTGTACATTATAAGGAAGTTCAATAAATTTATAAAGTTCTTCCCACCTATAACTTTAAGTATTTGGTGGAATGGTTGATTTCTTATTGAACCACAACAACAATAGAATAAGATACATATTGGGTGTTTAAATGGTCCAATTTGTTCACTTTTGGACTTCAAAAAATATGTTGAGCTGAGCACTGACATGTTTTGATGATTAACAAACCAGAATCAACTATGTTGAAAGAATCAGGTTTCATGAATAGAATATTATGCTACTAAATTAATGTATAGAATTAATATGCAGATGATGAAAGAATCGGTTTATAGCAAACTATGCAAAATACTGATTAGACGCGAAAAATACAAATTCATATGCAAGTTGGGTTTCGTAGAAAAGCCTGTTAGTGAGCTACAAATAAAGATAGTAACTAGAGGAATCCGTATCCAAAAAGGTATCTATAAAAAAGGAAAACTTGCATGAAAAGAAAAAATTGAAGAGTTGATAATAAACAAGGAAACCAAATTAAATTTGGAGAGATTTTCCTCAATCAAAATCTTCTAGGTTTTGGATGTCACGACCCAAAATTTCAAGCAAAGGGGTCGTGATGTCACCTGACACTGCTTGTCAGGCAAGCCAACACTTAACAACAAATAAAAAAGCAATACAAACACTTAGCAACATATTATATAGATAAAGAGTGAAAGCTTAGACATATATAATAAATCTAAAATCAAGTGTTGTCTAATCAACCTCCAAAGATTTGGTGTTACAGAGTACATGTACTCCTAGGAATACTAAATATAATGTCTGCAAGGAATACAATATTGTCTGATATAATTAACACTAATGGAGATAATGGCAAGGTGACTCTAAGGCATGCAGACGAGTGTACAGCTGTACCTCAAGTTGCATGTCTAGTAATCGCTAAGTACCTCTTGGAACTCTTCTGGTATCGATGTCTGAATGTGTATAAGAAGTGCAGAATAGTACAACTACAATCGACCTAATATACTCAGTACCTATCGAGGCTAACCTCGACGAGGTAGTGACAAGGCTATGATAAGACACTTACCATATAAGCCTATATAGTTCATAGGAAATAGAAGTAGCAAGAGAGATAACAGTAATAATAATAGGAAACAGATTCAACGGGAAATATGAAACGGATAACAGTAATAATAACAGGAAATAAGAGTAAAATGATTCTAACACTAGAAGTAACAACTACGTTTCTCGAATAATACAGCCAAAACCTTTTCAAATCAACAGAAAGGAAACGATATCCATGGATAACATAGCCAAAACCCACAAAGAAAGATTATATCACAAACTAACATCAGAATTCATAACATATACGTTGTCACGCACAACCTGATCCAAACACACAAAAATATTGTTGCAGCGACAACTAGATCTGATGGCCATATTATTGTTGCAATAAGCAACCTGATCCTTATCATAATAATATTGTGGTGGCAACCCGATCCGAACATACAAACTCAAATAGAAACATAAAAAAAACAACCAAACATGGGGAGGTTCATAATATGATATCGCGGAGAATAGATAAGCATAATTCATCAAGAAAAAAATTAGCACGAACAACGAGTAATGGCAATCCCATATTAAAGAGCTAATCTCACTCATATAACCCAACAAGAACCCAAACAAGGCCACGTACAATCAAGTGATCACATAATCCAACCTAACATAGGAAAATAAAGGCATGAAACAGGTAATGTATAGAATAAGTAAATACATATAGAAAGTAAAGACACGGAACATATATAGGCATAAAATAAGTAAATGTAACAAGTAGATGCATGGGACAAGTAAAGGGATGTAATAGGTAAAGGCATGAAATAAACTAGTTCTACCTGCATGCGTTAACCCATGACAACACATATACACTCGTCACCTTAAATATATACCGCCCACAACACAAAACATACATAGAAAATAGACTCAATTACATCCTAATTTCCCCAAATCAAGAGTAACCATAATACTTACCTTTTTCTGAAACAATTCAACAATCCAACACCGCTTTCCTTTAGAACAAACATCCAAATCTCTCGAATCTAATCAAATAATGCTTAAAAAAGTCAAGACAAGCTCAAGGAACCGTGCTAATACTAAAATGGTTCGATATTTAACATATTTGGAGAAGTCAACAAAAATTTAAATCGATCCCACTTGGTTAAAATTCAAAATCAAGACCAAATTCCGATTACCCATTCATCCCCGAATCCAAATATTTTGATTTATTTCAAGATCTGACCTCAAATTGAGGTCTAAATCTCTAAAATATGTAATCTTTATTTTCTACCCAAAAATCCAATTTTCAACTCTATAAATTTAGGGATGAAAATCTTTGAAAAATAATAAAAATTAATCAAAAATAATTTCATGAAATAACTCTTGAAGTTGGTAAGAAAATCCTCTCCAAAATTGCCTCCTATAAAGTCTAGATCCCAAAAATGAAATAAAATGAGCTAATCCCGAAATTTCTTATTTTTATCCCAACTGTAGATATTGCAATTGTGAACTATTATTCGTAATTGCACAGCTCGCAAATGCAAACCAGTGGTGCAATTGCAAGGCGGTTCCTGACCCACAAAACTCACAAATGTGACACTTGCTATTTGCGAGCATCAGCAATTGCGAAGCTGACCTCCCCTTCCTAGACTTCACAAATGCAAGGTATAGTTTGCAATTGTGAACCTCGCATTTGCGAGTAGCTCATCGCAATTGCGATGATACAACACCATCAATTCCAAAACTTATCAAAACAACTAGAAACTAATTCGAAACTTGCCCAATCCCCTTGGGCCAATTCTAACATCCAAACAAGTATATAAACCACATACGAACTCGCATTAAGCTCCAATCACCCAAAAAAACATCAAAAATCAAGACTCAACCATCAAAACTAAAGAATTTCAAGGTTCATAAACTCATTTTTTTCAACTTTCAACTGGAAGCGTGGAAACAACCTCGATTCACCCGGGACCTCAATCAAACATGTGTACAAGTCCAAAGTCATCATATGAACCTACCGAGATCGTCAAAACATCGATCCCAGGTCGTTTATAAAAAATATTAACCGTGGTCAACTTCAACAACTTTTAAGTTCAAAAATCAAGATTTCTTTGTAAAAACAAATATAAACTTTCGGAAATCAAAACCAACCACAACAAGTCATAAATCATCAAATGAAGTTATTTAAGGTCTCAAATCACGAAACAAAATGCTAGAACTCAGAAAGACCTATTGGATCATTAGGTTCTCCACCTCTAAAAGAAACTTCATCCTCGAACAGACATAGATATGTACCTGAAGTGGTAATAAGATGTGGATATCTACTCCTCATATCAAACTCGGACTTCCAAGTAGCCTCCTTAGTCAGCTGTCCTTTCCAAAGCACTTTCACGGAAAAATATCCTTAGATCTCGACTTTCGAACATGCCAATCCATAATTGCAATTTGTTCTTCCTCATATATTAAATTATCATCACGTTGCACCGTGCTGAAGTCCAATACATGCACTTTTCTTCATGATACTTTCGAAGCATCAAAATTGAAATACAAGATGTACCCCCGCTAGGCTAAGAGGCAATGCAAGGCTATAAGAAACCTCTCCAACTCTCTTTAAATCCTCAAATGGACCAATAAAACTCGGGCTCAACTTGCTCTTCTTCGAAAATCTCATCACACCTTTTATAGGTGAAACATTTAAAAGTACCTTTTTGCCCTTCATAAAAGCCACATCACAAGTCTTCTTGTCTATTTATGACTTGTGTGCAAAATTTTGAGTCAATCGGAGTTGTTTTGGTATGAATCGACATTATCTTCAGGATTCGAAAGTTCATAAGTCCCTTAGGCTTGAATCGATACGCTATTCATGGTTATATTATTTTTTGATGTGATTTGACGCATTGCGCATGTTTGTATGATATTTTAGGACTTGTGGTATGATTTGTTGAGGTCTCGGGGACCTCAGAGGTGATTCGGATCAAGTTCGGCTTCATTTTTGGCTTTGTGTGGTTGCTGATTTTCTGAGTCTGGTTTCCTCTTATGCGAGCACAAAGCTTTAAGACTGGGAGGCATGAAATTGTTCTATGTGAATGCGAGATGGTTTACGCGATCGCGAAGCTTGGAAGGTCAGTGAATTGCGAATGCGTGAGTGGTGTCGTGTTCGCAATGAAGGAAGGGGAGGCCTGAGAAGGTGGACGCGTTGCTCTATGCGATCACGAAGGTGTGAACGCAATCGGAAAGCTTTGATATATTAATCAATGCATTCGCAACCAGTCCTCTACGTTCGCGTATAAAGTTTTGGGCTGATGAAGAGTTTGTTCTTCGTGATCGCGAAGGAAATTCTGTGATCACGATGTCTATATCGCTGGGCAGCAGAACTTAAGTTTGAAATCGAGGGTTTATTTCATATTTTATAATTTGGGCTTAGAGAGCTTGGTGTGAGGCAAATTTTCGGGAGATTTTCAGAGAGATTGTTATGGTAAGAATTTTTAACTCGATTTTGGTTAAATTACTCGAATCTATCATTGTTTTCATCATGTAATTAGTGGTTTGACTTGGAAAATTGGGGAAAAATGGTAGAAACTTCTTAGACTAAATTCTTGAGTTTTGGAAGGTGATTTGAGGTCGGATTTGAGTAATTTTTGTATGGTTGGACTCGTTATCAAATGAGTGTTCGGATTTTATAATTTTGGTCGGGTTCTAAGGCACGGGCCCAAGTTGACTTTGTAATTCTTCACAAAAATCATAATTTCATTGTTTGAATTAGTTTCCTATAGTTATATTTATAGTATGAAATTATTCTGGCTAGATTTGAGCCGCTCGAAGTTTGATAATGGAGGGAAAGGCCTTCTAGTTGATTGAATTAGAACGATTTGAGATAATTGGCTTGCCTAACTTGTGTGAGGGAATTACCCCGTAAGATTTGGTGTTGTTTGTGATAAAGCCGAGTACGCAAGATGACGAGTGCGTAAACGAGCTAAATGTGGAAATTTTCGATTTTAGCTATGTAAATCCTTTTAATGCCTTAATTGAGTTACCTTAATATGTTATAGTCATCATTTTTAGTCTAATTTCACATATCTACTTGTCTTATCTCTTACTTGCTAATTGCTCTGCATGTTGAAGCACTTATTTCCTTTATTCTGTATTCATTATTTAACCGTTTAATTCTTTACTTGAAATTGCGATTCTTGGAATGTCTTGTTGCTGGAATGGGTATTGAGTTGCATAGGCTGTGATTCCTATTGAGGCAAAGTATTAGGTTATGAAATATTTTATTGAGTTATTCTTCCGGTTGTTATTGTTGAGACCATGTGTACATTGTGATTGAGCTGAGGGCTCCTTACTGTGAAATTCTGTTATTGTTTGGTTTTTCTGGCAAGTTGTGATATTGGGCACTTGAGGTGATATTTGTATACGTTGTGATGTTGATACGCATGCGGTGGTATAAGGTTTGAGGGTTGAAACGCATGTGGTGTGATAAGGTGTGCTTGATATGCGTGGCTAGTAGGGGAACTACTAGAAGCCATGCGGTGTGATAAGGTGGGCTAAAACGCGGGATGCTATTTCGGGAAAAATGATGTGCGAAACTAAATGTAAAGGCTCACGCGGAGATATATGGAAAGACTGTGAGTTACTTTTGTGATTTGGGACTACGAGGTGGTACCTCGGTAGTGGCCCTTGTTGATCTTTCTCTATTTGCTGTACTTGTCTTGGTTGTTTGTTTCCTTAATATGTCAAGGCTTGATTCCTTCCGTATTGTATTATTTGCTTTGATTCTTTGTAGTTAACTTTTGGTAAATTACTTATTTTTTTCATTTCCATTGTCATTCCCATTGTATTGTTATATCTGTCATCAAGTTTCTTATTATTTCCAGTAGGGCCTTGACCTGACCTCATTACTACCCTACCGAAGTTAGGCTTGTCACTACTGGGTACAGTTGTGGTGTACTCATGCTACACTTCTGCATATTTTTTACAGATCCAGGTACTTCCTATCAACCTCGGCACTAGCGAGCGGAGTTTGCATTTGGAGACTTCAAGGTACACCTGCCTGCGTCCGCAGGCCTTGGAGTCCCTTCTATCCCTTGTTATATTTTTCCTTTTTTACTAGACACAGTTGTATAGGAATGATTTTGGTATTTTCATAGAGCTTGTGACTTGTAATATGCCGGGTTTTGGCTATTATATACACATTGAGCTGTAGAGATTTTCCTTTTTTTTTATCTATGTTGTTGAGTTTTGAGATTTTTAAATTATTATTTCATTCACTTCTGCATGTTTTTTAGGCTTACCTAGTCTTAGAGACTAGGTGTCGTCACGACATCCTATGAAGAAAAATTGGGGTCGTGACAAACCCTTTTTTCTACTCTGCGCTTTCCGAAGATGCTCATGAATCCACCTCACCTTCTTTAAGGCATCACGAACCAAGTCTGTACCCAACATCCTAGCCTCATCAGGCTCAAACCAAACAATAGGAGAATGACACCTCCTACCATATAAAGCCTTATATGGTGCTATCTGAATATGGGAGTGGTAGCTATTATTGTAGGCAAACTCCACCAATGGTGGGAACTGATCCCGCTGGACTCCAAAATCAATGATACAGGTCCTCAACATATCCTCAAGGATCTGGATAGTCTACTCAGACTGGCTATCCATCTGCGGCTGAAATGTAGTGCTTAGCTCCACCTGCGTGCCCAACTCTTGCTTAATGACTCGTCAAAAGTGTAAAATGAACTGCGTGCCACGGTCTGAAATGATAGAAATAGGCACAATGTGCAAACAAAAAAATCTATGTAATATAGATCCGCGCCAACCTATCTGAAGCGTAAGAAGTCATCACCAAAATGAAATGCATAGATTTGGTCAATGTGTCCATAATGACCAAAACAATGTCGAACTTCCTAAGACAAAGTCCATGGTAATGCGCTCCCACTTCCACTCTAGTATCACCAACCTCTGAGTCAAATAACCTAGTTTTTTATGTTCATACTTTATCTACTGGGATTCAAACACCGTGAAACATGCCCAACAATGTCTTTCTTCATCTTCTGCCACTAGTAATGCTGCTTTAAGTCGCGATACATCTTTGTGACACTTGGACTAATAGAATACCTCGATTTGTGAGCTTCCTAAAAAATCAACTCCCTCAAACCATCAATATTTGAAACAAAAATTCGGCCTTGAAGATGCATAGCACCGTCATCTCCAATCACAACCTTCTACGCGTCACCTCGCGGCACCTTTTCTTTTAACATAGACAAATGAGGATCATCAAACAGACAAGCTTTGATGTGCTCCAACATAGATGACTGCGCCATAACACAAGCAAGAACTTTACTCGGCTCAGAAATATCTAATCTCATAAATCTATTAGCCAAGTCTTGAACATCCATAGCCAATAGCCTCTCCTCATCTAATATATATACCAAACTACCCATGCTCTCTGCCTTTCTACTCAAAGCACCAACTACCACATTTTCCTTCCTTGGATAATACAAGATAGTAATATCATAGTCTTTCAACAACTCCAACCATCTTTGTTTCCTCAAATTCAAATCTTTCTGCTAATAAGGGTTCAAGACTCCCATGATCAGTGTAGGACTCACATGACATGCTATACAAGTTGTGTCTAAATCATGAAAGGAATGTTTCTTCTCATGGGTCTTCAACTGACGAGATACATAGGCAATCACCCTACTATCCTGCATCAAAACTGCAGCAAGCCAAATGCACGAAGCATCACAATACATAGTATAAGGCCCTGAATTTATGGGCAACACTAACACTAGATCCGTAGTCAAAGCAACCTTGAACTTCTGATAGCTCTCCTTGCACTCATCAGACCATATAAAAAGATTACTCCTCTGAGTCAACTTGGTCAATGGGTTTACAATACAAGAGAATCACTCAACAAAGCAGCAATAGTAACATGCCAAACCCAAGAAACTCCGGATCTCTGTTGTTGATGTAGGTCTAGGTCAATTTCAAACTGCCTCAATCTTCTTAGGATCAATCTTGATACCATCACTAGACACAACATGCCCCAAGAACGCAACTGAGTCCAACCAGAACTCACACTTCGAAAAATATTGCATAAAGGTGACGATCCTTCAAAGTGTGAAATACAATCCACAAGTGTTGCTCATGCCCCTCTCTACTACGAGAGTAAACCAGAATATTATCAATGGACACAATCACAAAGGAATTAAAATAAGGCTTGAATACTCGGTTTATCAGATCCATGAAAGCCGCTGGAGCATTAGTCAAACCAAATGACATCACCTAGAACTCATAATAACTATAGCGAGTCCTAAAATCTATCTTAGGAACATCCGAGGCCCTAATATTTACCTAAGGATAGCCAGATCTCAAATTAATCTTGGAGAACACCTTGAACCCCTGAAGCTGATCAAATAAATCATCAATACGAGGCAATGGATACTTGTTCTTGATAGTAACCTTTTTCAACTATCAATAATAAATGCACATCCTTATGGAACCATCCTTTTTCTTCACAAACAACACCGGTGCACCACAAGGAGTAACACTTGGTCTAATGAATCCTTATCAAGCAAGTCCTACAATTGCTCCTTCAATTCCTTTAACTCAGCTGGAGCCATACAGCATAGTGAGATAGAAATAGGCTAGCTGTGCGGAGCCAAATAAATACAAAAGTCAATATATCTCAGGTGGCATGCCTGGTAAATCTACAATAAACACCTTTGGGAACTTCCTCACTATCGGTATTGAGTCCATAGAAAGAATCTATGCACTGGAATATCGAATATAAGCTAAATATGCTAAGCACCTCTTCTCAACCATGTGTTGAGCCTTCAAGAATAAAACAACCCTACTCATAGAATGGCCAAGGGTCCCTCTCTACTCTAATCTAGTCAACCCCGACATAAGTCACAGTCTTGGCGTGACAATCCAAGATAGCATGATACAGAGACAACCAATCTATACCAAGAATAACCTCGAAATTCACCATATCCAACATTAAGGAATCAACTATAGTATCATAATCATTAATGGTAATAACATAAGACCAATACACTCGATCTACAACTATAGAATTCCCCACCAGTGTACATACAGAAATAGGAATATCAAGAGAATCGCGAGGCCTACTCAAGTGTTATCCAAAATATAAAGACACATATGAACAAATCAAACAACACTAAAACATCTCTATGACAAACTCAGATAATACCTGTGATGTCTGTATCAGACGACTCTGCCTTCGGCCTACCAGGAAATGCATAACAATAGGGCTATCATGACGTAAACCCACCAAATGACCATGATGGCGCCTAACATCGCTTGCTAGGCAAGCCAACAATACTAATGCAGAAATAAACTCTAACAATAATAAGAAATAACCTCGAACCTTGCGATGTAACATAAATACTGAAATGAAATGAAAATATAACTCAAATCCACCCCCAAAATTTACTGTCACTGAGTACATGAGCTCTACAGAGTATGAAATGCAAGGTCTGAATGAAAATGCAATACTGTTGGAAATGCATAATAGTAATAGTAGAGATAGAAAGGGATTTCAAGGCCTGCGAGCGAGAAATAGTAGTGCCTTATGATGCTGCTACCCGCAATACCTAGATCTGCACACGAAGTGCAGAGTGTAGTATGAGTACAATTGTACTCATGTACTCACTAACTAGCAAGCCTAATCTCAAAGAGAGCATGTGTGATAAGCGCAAAACACCATACAAAAATTAATGCTCGCTAATTAAATATAGAATTGTAAAATATCGTCTCCACAGGGACTGGATCTAAATAATGTTCGAGTAATTTCTAGCTTAATTGCTATTCAGGTGGATCAACATTTGAGTTAAATGATTATGAACTACGATTAACTACTAAAGTAAAGAAATTGACAATTGACTGCAAAAACTTAGTGATTCGCAGAGTTGGTTTATTATCAATGTGAGAAATAAGGGTTTTGAAAGGATAGGTGCAAGATAGGTACTTAGGATTTAACTCTAGTTTAATTCGCTCTAATTTTATAATGATTCTCTCGAATTCATCCGATGTTTAGTCCAAACATGTAGTCAAGACTCTTCTCTCGATTAAATCTTAACTCTACAAGGTGAACTAATATAAGCACTATGAAAATATGCAAGCATGCATTAATGGATTAGTCTTTAGGAAAACATCTCTTGAATATTCTCCTAACTTGATTTAATCAACAATTCAACAAGCTCTTTTGATTACTTAAGAGAATCATTAAATTAAACCAAATAATATAATGCAAAAATAATCACCAAAATATTTCTCTTTCGATTAAATAAAGGGGTGAATAAAGTTGCAACAATTCAAAGCTCCATCAATGAATACAAGCAAAGAACTAGAGTTAAATTCCACATATATTTATCAAAACACCATATCCGTCAAACCCTAAGGTAAACTACTCCATATTCATGGAGAAATTCATCATAAGTATAATTCAAGAATGAGAAAGCATCAATCTAACATTACAATCTAAACTCCCGTATGGAACTGATGCAAAGATGATAAAATTTTATGTCTTGTAGCCTTCAATGCTCTCCCAAAGCTTCCAAGGTCAAATGTCCTCTAAAATTCGTATTTTTGATGTATTTATACCATGTGGGAATGGGTCTGGAAGAAACTATCCTTTCCATAGTGTGCCTATGAAGAAGTTCAGAAAGTTGATTTTTACACTATGCAGAAATTTTGCACTAGCGCCACGCTACACATTGCGCGGTGTGATAGTGCAAATTTTCACCAGGTAGTTGCTTAAAGAAGAAAATTTTGTCGCTGAGCTCGGACTTCTTTCTTTGTGGAAACCATTTTGACAAGAATGCTCGGACAAGTTCAGGCCATGAACGTATAGAATTCGGAGGAAGATTCTGAAGCCATTTCCTCGCATCCCCAGCTAACGAATACTTAAAGCATCTCAACCTCACGGCATCGTCAGAGACATGGTTCTGCTTGTGCATCGCGCAAACACCCTAGAAATTTCTGAGGTGCTGTGTTGGATTGTCATCAGTGGAATTTTTGAAAAATCCCTCCGCTTTCAGCATCAAAATTAGTCCATGTTCCACCTTGAAAAAGGCAGCACCGATAGCAGGAGGTATAATAGCGTTTGCATCCTCAATATACTCCTCAATGTCTGCAAAAGGATTTCCTTCCTCCTGTATCTCCACATCATCTTCATGGTCTGACATATCTCCCTGTCTACACCAAACACAACAAATAACGTGTAATAGAGTAGAATTATACGTAAAGTAAAGTATACACTAATTAGTAATTTCAGAACCGTATTCCCGGGCAACGGCGCCAAAATTTGATACGCTCAAATTACAACTTAAGAATAGTGTAAGCGGTCGGTATCAAATATAATAACCCAACAAGGTTGGGGTCGAATCCCACAGGGAATAGGTGTGAAACGTTTATCTAATTAGTGTAATACTCGACTAAGTCGTAATTCTATCAAGTAATTGTAATAAAAGGAAGATTGAACTTAAATGTAAGCGAAAACTGATTGCAATATTGTGAATGTGAATAATATAAATAAAAGAAACCAAGGTTGTGTTCCCCTTTATGTAGGACAATGCTATTGATATTAATATTGTATAGTTCCAACGGACAACTTTCTTGATATGCAATTGATACCTAATTTAGTACCCAATATTTTCCAATAATTCGGTAATATATCCTCTTTATGATTTTCCCAAATACAAAAGAGTTGTGATTAAGAACAATCAATTAATGCCAAATTAAAACCCACTTATTCCTAAGCGATTTTATTAAACAAGGTTTAAAGCCTTGAGTCATTTTTATTTACTTCTACCAAATTCTATCCCACTTTCCCAAGCAAAGATAGAATTAATTGGCGTTCGTTAATGTTTGCAACCATTAACAATTGTTGAAGAATAAGAAGTAAATAAATATCAATCATCCCTTGAAATCATATTCAATATCAAAATGTCAATAACGTTGTACCCATCTAGGGTTCACAACCTTAGTGTTTAAATTTAGCTACTCATGCTGAACATTGAATAAGAAAGAATAGTAATTGTCATAATCTTACAAAATAGAAAGTAATTGATCCCAAAAGCTTCAAAGAATTCAAACTAGTTAATTGCCCGTACTTTGTACTCTCAATTCTGACAAGATGACCCTCACAAAACCCTATTAAATCTAATTATAGAGGCCCAAAACCCGAGGTGAATTTCGGACTGGTTTGCCCCTACTGTAATAATGCGGACCGCATTCCTGTCGCAAAACAGAAATGTGGACCGCAAATCTTCATTGGCTGTCGCAGATTTAACCCAAGAGTTTTGCCTTCATCGCATTTTGGTTTGCGGTCCGCATGTTGATTATGCGATCGCGAAATGCGATCACATTCTTCACTCTGATTTTCACCCAGAAACTCTGTTTGCGTTTGTGATTTCGCATTGCTATTTTGCAGTTCGCATTCTTGTTTTGCGGTCGCATTTGCGACCACATTCTCGACATGAAGAATTGCCCAGAGTTCTGTCCTTGTTTGCGATCTGTTTGTGAAATATGCGGTCCGCATGTGCTGTTTGCGACCGCATACTCACATTTGCGACGCTCTTAACTTCTTTTCTTGTTTTCAGTTGGCTTTTGAACTCTTTTCCGTACTTCTGGGTCCTTACACTCGATGTGCTGCAAATACACTAAAATTACATAAGTATCAGTAGAATTTGCACATAAAATAAGTTAAACTTTAAGCAAATAGTATCAAAATGTGCTGAAATTACCCGGCACATCAACACCCCCAACTTAAACTCTTGCTTGTCCTCAAGCAATTAAAACGATATTATCCTAGTCTAGACTCTACTTATCAAACATGAAACAATACCGACTATGGACGGTGTTTGTTGTTAGTATCTCAAGCATATCTCTTTGAATATTGTACCCTCCTTGAATCATCAGTATATTCAAGGACAACCAATCAGATCGTGAACTTTGAGCCTCAACAAAGTAACTAAAGGCTACCTTCAGCCAAATACACTTATGCTTTACTCAAAACTCAACTTTCTATTAACCTAGCAGTTTATGTGCCCTCACTGGAAAGAAAG
>MCJB01004203.1:0-10776 GCA_002018475.1 Nicotiana obtusifolia
CTAACTTGCCCCGTGTGTTAATTAAAGTGAAATTGTAAGTTAGGATAATCTAAGAAATGATATAGGCACTTCTTTGTTTAATTTTGGATGTACTTGTCACATCACATATAAATTTGTCCATTGCTAGCCCCGTTGTGCCTATAAGCCTTTTTCTTTTGGTACCTACATTACAAGCTATTCCCTTTATTTTGTTCTTGAATTGAGCCTTATTTAAACCTTTACCTCCGAAAGCACTTAGTCGCTAGAAGAAGTAAGGGCAGTGTTAGAGGGATTGCTTTGATTATGAAGGGAACTGTGAAAAGACTTGTGGGTTAGTTGGAGTTAAATTGAAAAGTCACTAGCTAATGAAAAATATGTATGGAGGAAAAAAAAGTGATGATGAAAAAGAGAAAATTGTTAGTGAAAAAGATATGAAAAAAAAAAAGAAAGAAAAAAGAGAAAAATCACCTCCTATTGTTGTATGCTAAGTGAGTTGAAAAGAAAGGCTATGTATGTGAGACAAGTTTAGCGATTGAAGAAGAAGAAGTGTTTAAAGGTTGAGTGCAGTGTATTAAGTGCTTAGGAGGACTAGCCACTAATACCAAATATATCCTACCCGTCCCCTAGCCTACATTACAACCCTACAAAGTCCTAGTTGATCTTAGATGTGACTGACTCAATTAGTGGAAATCTACACTACGGGCAAACTTATGGTACTTTATGGGAAGCATGTGAGTTCTTTGCGAGAGTGAGAGTATTTGCAATTTTTGTGTGATTTCGTTCATATATATATTCACTCTTCATATATTGGTGAGGGCACATGATTTCATGAACAATTGGTAATGTATGAATTGTCTTGTTAGGTGAGTATATGCATTGAAATAGCTTAATATGGCAAGTCGGCTTTTGAGGTTGGGTGGTGACACTTGGGTTGTTGAATGTTCTTTAATTATTGTGCCTAAGTGAACTTTACGAGAATAATATGGATTAATTATGTGTTCATACTTGTTTGCTAGTATTGATTGTGTTCAAGAATATGAATTGTTTGAAAAGTTGAATGTTTCTTGATGATATTAAGAGTTAGTAGTTGGGGAAGGTTGTCTATAATCCCATTGCTCGAGGGCGAGCAAGAGTCTAAGTGTGGGGTGTTGATAATTGATAGAAAAGATGTAAAATGCTATGTAAATCATCTCATATTTAGCTGTTGTTTGTTAATTTGGGAAGTTAATAGCGTCGATTCATGTTAATGTAATGTATTTTTATGTGTAGGAATGAGTCGAAAGCAATCGGGGGCGAAAACGGGGAAGAAACGAGCCAAAACGAGAAGAAACCAGACCAAGGAAGACTGGGCGCCACAGGCAACACCTGGCGCCACCTGTGGCGCTGGAGGCAGAGAGGCTGAAAGAGCTACCGGCTGTAGTCCCCTGGGGGGCGCCTGGCGCCAGCCAGGGCGCCGACTGCGGGAATCTGTCCTATTCCATCTAGGAGACCCCCAATCCGATCCCAAACCTTCCCAACTCCTATATAAACACCCCTAAACCCATCTTAGAGGGGAAGAACGTGATTTTGGAGGCCAAGGAAGCTTAGGAACATCAACAACACAAGCAATTCTCAGTTCATCAATTCTGTCTAGTATCTCTATTAGTTTTTCAATACTTAATCTTTTGATTTTGTTGAACATGAGTCGCTAATCACCCCTTGTCCTGGGGTTGTGATTAGCCATGAATATTGTGTTTCTAACTTGACGATTTTGTTTTAATAGTTCATGTCAATATGATTGTTTCTTCAATTCAATGCTAAATTGCTTAATTGTTTTGGCCATCAATTAAGTTCTATTAATTATCTATGCTATGTTTGGGAAAACTATGTTTAGATTAGAATAAGAATTGAAGAAAGCATGTTCTTAACCTTTTTAAAGGGGCGGAGTCGTGGTTAGTATAGGGATATACTTAATCACCATGCTTAATTGGATAATCGTGTTCTTATTGCATTCTTGCTAGATTAATTCCATAGGAATATAGGTGTTAATCTTGTTAGGAATAGGCACATAGTACTTCGGAAGAAGGCTATGAGTATCATTATCGATCAATTAGCAATCTTACATGAATTATATGAACGATAAGTCAATTAGAACGCAATAGGATTGGAAACATAATCACAACCCTGGAATCTTTGTTTTACTGATTACAAAATACACACTTGTTCTTTGCAATTCTTAGATATAAATTAGCATTACTATTTAGAATAAACCATCTGTTAAACTTGATCCTTGCTTGTTAAATAACTATATTAGTTGTTATAAAGTAGCTAACTTAAGTTCCTTGGGTACGATAATCCGGACTCACAATCCTGTATTACTTGTCGACCACGTATACTTGCGTGTGCGTTAGGGAGCAACAAGTTTTTGGCGCCATTGCCGGGGACTTAAAAATCTGCTACTTTACCAATTTCAGCTTATATTTTTTATTTATTCAAGTTTCATTAATTGGCTTACGTTGTTTGCTTTGACACAGGCTTTTCTATTGAATGCGGAGAAGTAGAAGTGCAAACAACCTTCTTCCCTTCGATGCAAAAATTGAGCGAACATAGAAGTGCAAACAACCTTCTTCCCTTCGATCCAGAAATTGAGCGAACATTACACAAAGTAAGGAGGGAAGTAGAAGCCAGGACCAGAATTAACCAAGAGTTGGACATTGTTGTTCAACCACAGTCTATCGAGATGGCAGGAAACGTAGAGAGAGCAGTAATAGAGGCGGCAAGACCAAATCTTGCCAATATGACTCAGGCGATTGTCAAGCCTGAAATCACAGGGCATTTTGAGCTGAAGCAATACATGGTGCAGCTAATTCAGTCTACGGGGCAGTATGTGGGACTGCCGCACGAAGACCCACAGAGACACATCCAGAACTTTTTGGAGATAACAGACACTTACAATTATCCAAATGTGTCAAAAGATTATGTGAGGTTGACGTTGTTTCCCTTTTCTCTGTTAGGGGAAGCAAAAGAGTGGTTACAAAAGGAGCCTGCAAACAGTATATATACATGGGACGACCTGGCGAGAAAATCTCTGATCAAATTCTTTCCTACCAAGAAAACCAAGTCACTGAGAAGCCAGATCTTGGGTTTTGAACAACGAGAGGGGGAAACCCTTCGACAGGCATGGGAGAGGTATAAGAAGCTACTTAGAGACTGTCCACACCATTGCCAAACAGATGAGGTACTTGGGCACACGTTCGTTGATGGTTTAGATGAAGCCTCGAAGATGAACCTTGATTCAGCGTGCGGGGGAAGTTGCATGGCTAAGCCATACAGTGAAATCCAACTTCTATTGAATAATTTTACAGCCAACGATCATAATTGGCAAGGGGATGGTGACTCGCGCAGAGCCATTCAACAGAAGGGAGCTGGTTTGATAGAATTGGATGACTTGGAAGCTATGAGAGCAGAAATGGCCAAATTGGCAAATCAGATGAACCAAATGACTATGCAGCAGGTTCAACCCAGATAGCAGGTTCAACAAATGTCATTATGTTGCGAGATGTGTGGTGATAACCACACAAGTGATATGTGTCCCACCAATCCAGAGTCTATATATTATGTAGGACAACAAAGCAGGGGGCCCGTGAATCAGCATGCACAGTATGGGAATTCCTACAATCCAAATTGGAGGAATCATCCCAATTTTTCATGGGGTGGTAATCAGCAGCAGCAGAATATGAGCAGACCGCAAGGAAACTATAACCAACCACAGAGGCAACCTCCTCAATCTGATGACAACACGAATGAGTTGTTGAAGCAGCTTGTGCAGGACAACAAGCAGTTCAGAACTGAGTATCAAACCCTCACTACTATAGTGAGGAATCTGGAGCGCCAGTTGGGGCAGCTGGCCGAGGCGCAGAATACTCGACCTACTGGGGCACTACCCAGCGACACTGAAGCTAATCCACGGGAAGCACTAAATGCAGTTTCATTGAGGAACGGGAGACAGCTAGAAGAGGTCGAAACGAAAAAGAAAAAGCAGGTAACTTTCAATGAAAAACCAACCACCATTGAGGTAACTGCAGAAAAGGGCAAAGAAGTGGAGAAATCAGTCAACGAGGCAGGAGCTAAGCAACCCCCACAATTGGTTGCAAGGCCACCACCTCCCTTTCCACAAAGATTACAAAAGTTGAGAGACAATGAGGCCTACAAAAAATTCCTTGAGATCTTAAAACAGGTACAAATTAACATTCCATTGGTGGATATCTTGCAAGAGGTGCCGAAATATGCAAAGTACATCAAGGATATTATGGCCAACAAAAGAAGATTAACTGAGTTTGAAATGGTGGCACTTACTGAAGAGTGCAGTTCGAGAATTCAAGGGAAGTTACCGCAAAAACTAAAGGATCCGGGCAGCTTCACTATTCAGATATCTATTGGGAAACATGTTGTGGGAAGAGCATTATGCGACCTCGGAGCAAGCATAAATTTGATGCCACTTTCAGTGTTCCTACAATTGGGGTTGGGTGATCCACGCCCAACCACAGTCATATTACAATTGGCAGACCGCTCTTTGGCCCATCCGGAGGGTGTGATTGAGGACGTCCTAGTCCAAGTTGGCTCGTTTATATTTCCGGCGGACTTCATCATTTTGGATTACGAGCCAGATCAGGACGTCCCATTTATTTTGGGGCGTCCCTTCTTAGCTACCGGCCGCGCCATCATAGATGTTTGTGAAGGAAAGATGACTATGCGGGTAGGGGACCAAGAAGAAGTGTTTAATGTTTATAAAGCACTACGACTGCTGACACATTACGAGGAGTTGTCCATGATTTCAGTGGTGGAGAATGTCTCCAAATCTTTAGTGTCGTACTTGAGCCTAGCTGATCCAGTTGAATGTTTATTGATTGGGGATATGGAAGCTGTTGAAGGTGACATAATGAGAGACATCGAGCAGTTACTGGACCTATCTTGTAACTACATTCAAGGGTTCAGAAAATTTGAAGAATTGGAGAGGCCTGTTACTCTGACCCCTCCCAGGCCATCTGTTGAGGAAGCACCCAGGCTTGAACTCAAGCCACTCCCAGCGCATCTGCGCTATGCCTATGTGGGTCAATCTGAAATATTGCCAGTGATCATATCATCCAACCTGACTAGCACACAAGAGGAAAAATTACTACGGGTCCTTCGAGAATACAAAAAGGCAATTGGGTGGACCATCGCAGATATCAAGGGAATCAGTCCATCGTTTTGCATGCACAAAATATTTTTAGAAGAAGGACACTACCCCAGTGTAGAGCAGCAGCGGAGATTGAATCCAATAATGAAAGAAGTGGTGAAAAAGGAGGTCATAAAATTGCTAGACGCGGGTATTATTTTCCCAATTTCTGACAGCAACTGGGTCAGCCCAGTGCAGTGTGTACCTAATAAGAGGGGAATGACCATTGTAGAGAATGAAAAGAACGAATTGATTCCCACTCGAACCATTACAGGATGGAGGGTATGTATTGACTATCGGAAACTCAACAAGGCAACCCGAAAAGATCACTTTACACTTCTATTCATTGATCAGATGCTCGACAGACTAGCAGGGCATGAATATTATTGTTCTCTGGATGGCTACTCAGGGTAAAATCAAATTGTTATATGCCCCGAAGATCAAGAGAAGACCACCTTCACTTGCCCTTATGGCACCTTCGCCTTCAAGCGAATACCATTCGGCCTATGCAACGCACCTGCAGCATTCCAAAGATGCATGATGGCCATCTTCACCGATATGGTGGAAAAATTTGTGGAAGTATTCATGGATGATTTCTCTGTTTTTGGGTCGTCATATGATGATTGCTTAAGGAACATGAGTAAAGTGCTAGCACGGTGCGAAGAAACTAATTTGGTACTTAATTGGGAAAAGTGCCACTTCATGGTGCAAGAAGGAATTGTATTGGGCCATAATATTTTCAGAACCGGCATTGAAGTGGATAAAGCAAAAGTGGAGGCTGTTGAAAAATTACCGCCTCCAATTTCCGTCAAGGGTGTCCAGAGCTTCTTAGGACATGCAGGTTTTTATAGACGCTTCATTAAAGATTTTTCTAAAATTGCTACTCCTTTGTGCAGGTTGCTTGAAAAAGATGTACCATTCAAATTCGATGATTCCTACCTCAAGGCGTTCGAAGCACTTAAGGAGAAGCTGATAACTACACCTATCATTGTAGCACCGGATTGGTCAATGCCTTTTGAACTTATGTGCGACGCTAGTGATTTGGCCATTGGAGCAGTGCTGGGACAGCGGAAAGAAAAAGTGTTCCATTCTATCTACTACGCGAGCAAAACTCTTGACCCGGCACAACAAAATTACACTACCACCGAAAAGGAGTTACTAGCAGTAGTTTGGGCGTTTGAGAAATTTCGAGCTTATTTGGTGGGAACGAAAGTCATAGTCCACACCGACCATGCAACAATCAGGTATCTATTTACTAAGAAAGAGTCTAAAGCTCGATTAATGCGCTGGGTACTATTGTGGCAGGAATTCGATGTAGAAATCAGAGACCGGAAGGGGACTGAAAATCAAGTAGCGGACCATCTATCCCGATTAGAAAATCATGACCACATGGAAGAAGATGGACAAATAAGGGAATTCTTTCCAGATGAACACCTTTTTGCAATCAGTCATGATTCTCCACCGTGGTATGCAGATTATGTAAATTACTTGGTGAGCGGAGTACTCCCTCCAGATTGCAAAACCGAAGCCAGAAAAAGGTTCCTGCATGATGTCAAGTTCTATTACTGGGATGAACCGTATTTGTTCAAACAGTGTGCCGATCAATTGATGAGAAGATGTATTCCGAATGAAGAGGTTGATTCTGTTTTGCATGATTGTCACGCCTCACTGTATGGAGGCCATCACGGAGGCAACCGAACAGCAGCCAAAGTATTACAATCCGGGCTATTCTGGCCCACTCTGTTCAAGGACGCACATGCATTTGTCAAAAGATGCGATCAATATCAAAGAACGGGCACAATCACAAGAAAGCAAGAGATGCCCCTCAACAACATTCTCGAAGTTGAACTCTTTGATGTTTGGGGGATAGACTTCATGGGACCGTTCCTACCTTCCAGAGGGAACAAATACATTTTGCTTGCTATTGACTATGTGTCCAAATGGGTAGAGGCAATTGCTTTGCCTACAAATGATGCCATGGTAGTCGTCGCATTCGTCAAGAAGAACATATTTTCCAGATTCGGTACTCCACGGGCATTGATTAGCGATGAACGAACACATTTTTGCAACCGGCTGCTCAACAATCTTTTAGCAAAATAAGGGGTGCGTCACAAAGTTGCTACAGCATACCATCCCCAAACAAGCGACCAAGCCGAGGTATCCAATAGAGAAATCAAACAAATTTTGGAGAAGACAGTGAGCGTAAATAGAAAGGATTGGGCTTCAAAGTTAGATGACGCTCTTTGGGCATACAGGACAGCTTTTAAAACTCCAATCGGAACATCGCCTTACAAACTAGTCTACGAAAAAGCTTGCCACCTACCGGAGGAGTTGGAACATAAAGCCTATTGGGCGATAAAGAGATTGAATATGGACCTTGAAGCTGCGGGCGAAAAGAGACTAATGCAATTGAATGAACTAGATGAATTCCGGCTACACTCCTACGAGAATGCCAAGCTATATAAAGAAAAGACTAAGAGATGGCATGACAAGCATATAAAACCGCGCCATTTTGAACCGGGCCAGCAAGTACTTTTATTCAATTCGAGATTAAGGCTGTTTCTCGGAAAGCTAAAGTCGAGATGGTCAGGTCCTTTTAAAGTGGTGCGAGTTATGCCATATGGTGCAATTGAATTACGTGCTCTAAACAGTGAAAGAAAATTCTTGGTGAACGGACAACGGGTTAAGCATTATTGGAGAGGATTGTCAATAGGGACAAAACCAAGATCGTGCTTACCAATGAATAAGGCGTAAAAGTTGAGTCGTGCCGCAACGTTAAATCAGGCGCTTGTTGGGAGGCAACCCAATGTGTAATGTTATTCTTCGTTAACTTTTTGTTTTAATTTTTTTAGATTAGCTAGAGGGATTTAATTGAGGTATTAAAATAGTATATGTAATATTATAATAAGTGACACCAAAAAAAAAAAAAAAAAAAAAANGGGACCAAGAAGAAGTGTTTAATGTCTATAAAGCACTACGACTGCCGACACATTACGAAGAGTTGTCTATGATTTCAGTGGTGGAGAATGTCTCCACATCTTTAGTACCGTACTTGAGCCCAGCTGATCCAGTTGAATGTTTATTGATTGGGGATATGGAAGCTGTTGAAGATGACATAATGAGAGACATCGAGCAATTACTGGACCTATCTTGCAACTACATTCAGGGGTTCAGAAAATTTGAAGAATTGGAGAGGCTTGTTACTCTGACCCTTCCCAGGCCATCTGTTGAGGAAGTACCAAGGCTTGAACTCAAGCCACTCCCAGCGCATCTGCGCTATGCATATTTGGGTCAATTTGAGACATTGCCAGTGATCATATCATCCAGCCTGACTAGAACGCAAGAGGAAAAATTACTACGGGTCCTTCGAGAATACAAAAAGGCAATTGGGTGGACCATCGCAGATATCAAGGGAATCAGTCCATCGTTTTGCATGCACAAAATATTTTTAGAAGAAGGACACCGCCCCAGTGTAGAACAGCAGCGGAAATTGAATCCAATAATGAAAGAAGTGGTGAAGAAGGAGGTCATAAAATTGCTCGACGCGGGTATTATTTTTCCAATTTCTGACAGCAATTGGGTCAGCCCAGTGCAGTGTGTACCCAAGAAAGGGGGAATGACCATTGTAGAGAATGAAAAGAACGAATTGATTCCCACTCGAACCATTACAGGATGGAGGGTATGTATTGACTATCGGAAACTCAACAAGGCAACCCGAAAAGATCACTTTCCACTTCCATTCATTGATCATATGCTCGACAGACTAGCAGGGCATGAATATTATTGTTTTCTAGATGGCTACTCAGGGTATAATCAAATTGTTATATGCCCCGAAGATCAAGAGAAGACCACCTTCACTTGCCCTTATGGCACCTTCGCCTTCAAGCGAATGCCATTCGGCCTATGCAACGCACCTGCGACATTCCAAAGATGCATGATGGCCATTTTCACTGATATGGTGGAAAAATTATAGAAGTGTTCATGGATGATTTCTCTGTTTTTGGGTCGTCATATGATGATTGCTTAAGGAACTTGAGTAAAGTGCTAGCACGGTGCGAAGAAACTAATTTGGTACTCAATTGGGAAAAGTGCCACTTTATGGTGCAAGAAGAAATTGTATTGGGCCATAAGATTTCCAGAACCGGCATTGAAGTAGATAAAGCAAAAGTGGAGGCCGTTGAAAAATTACCTCCTCCAATTTCCGTCAAGGGTGTCCGGAGCTTCTTAGGACATGCAGGTTTTTATAGACGCTTCATTAAAGATTTTTCTAAAATTGCTACTCCTTTGTGCAGGTTGCTTGAAAAAGATGTACCATTCAAATTCGATGATTCCTACCTCAAGGCGTTCGAAGCACTTAAGGAGAAGCTGATAACTACACCTATCATTGTAGCACCGGATTGGTCAATGCCTTTTGAACTTATGTGCGACGCTAGTGATTTGGCCATTGGAGCAGTGCTGGGACAGCGGAAAGACAAAGTGTTCCATTCTATCTACTACGCGAGCAAAACTCTTGACCCGGCACAACAAAATTACACTACCACCGAAAAGGAGTTACTAGCAGTAGTTTGGGCGTTTGAGAAATTTCGAGCTTATTTGGTGGGAACGAAAGTCATAGTCCACACCGACCATGCAACAATCAGGTATCTATTTACTAAGAAAGAGTCTAAAGCTCGATTAATGCGCTGGGTACTATTGTGGCAGGAATTCGATGTAGAAATCAGAGACCGGAAGGGGACTGAAAATCAAGTAGCGGACCATCTATCCCGATTAGAAAATCATGACCACATGGAAGAAGATGGACAAATAAGGGAATTCTTTCCAGATGAACACCTTTTTGCAATCAGTCATGATTCTCCACCGTGGTATGCAGATTATGTAAATTACTTGGTGAGCGGAGTACTCCCTCCAGATTGCAAAACCGAAGCCAGAAAAAGGTTCCTGCATGATGTCAAGTTCTATTACTGGGATGAACCGTATTTGTTCAAACAGTGTGCCGATCAATTGATGAGAAGATGTATTCCGAATGAAGAGGTTGATTCTGTTTTGCATGATTGTCACGCCTCACTGTATGGAGGCCATCACGGAGGCAACCGAACAGCAGCCAAAGTATTACAATCCGGGCTATTCTGGCCCACTCTGTTCAAGGACGCACATGCATTTGTCAAAAGATGCGATCAATATCAAAGAACGGGCACAATCACAAGAAAGCAAGAGATGCCCCTCAACAACATTCTCGAAGTTGAACTCTTTGATGTTTGGGGGATAGACTTCATGGGACCGTTCCTACCTTCCAGAGGGAACAAATACATTTTGCTTGCTATTGACTATGTGTCCAAATGGGTAGAGGCAATTGCTTTGCCTACAAATGATGCCATGGTAGTCGTCGCATTCGTCAAGAAGAACATATTTTCCAGATTCGGTACTCCACGGGCATTGATTAGCGATGAACGAACACATTTTTGCAACCGGCTGCTCAACAATCTTTTAGCAAAATAAGGGGTGCGTCACAAAGTTGCTACAGCATACCATCCCCAAAGTGGCCAAGCCGAGGTATCCAATAGAGAAATCAAACAAATTTTGGAGAAGACAGTGAGCGTAAA
>MCJB01004206.1:0-14763 GCA_002018475.1 Nicotiana obtusifolia
TGGCAGTATTTGAGGTGTAGAAGAGGTGAGTCATGCTTTCTTCCTTTGGATCAGTGCAGCACCAGCATTTTGAGGGCAGCTGATACCCCCATCTTTTTAAGATGTCATCCAGTGGTATTTTTGCCCTCCAGACTCTCCACATGAGAAAGCAATTTTGAAAGGGAGTCCCTTTACCCAGATCTTCTCATATGCTATTTTAGGATCTTCCCTTTTCCTCAAGTAATCCCATACTGTTTTGACTGTGAACTGTCCTTGATTCTGTAGCATCCAGTATGGAATATCAAGAGTGTTTTCCATTCTTGGTGGCTTTATTGTGGTGATTATATGTTCTACCATGTCCTGTGGCAAATGTTCTGAGAGCTGTTGCCTATTCCAGTTACCATTGAGTAGGGTATTGTTTACATTTTGAAGTGCTTCTTCAATTGGGGAGTTTGCTGGTATAGGGCTCCTAGTCTAGTCCAGTTGTCGTACCAGAAGAGCGAGGATCCCATTTTTAGTTGCCAAGCAATTTGATGTTCAATGATCTCTCTACTTTCTAGCATTTTCTTCCAGACTTGTGATCCTTTCTTCCATGGAACAGTTACTGCATTATGTTTTTTGCAGTATTTTTGTGACATGAATGCACTCCAAAGGCTTGGCTTAGTTATGAAATTCCACCATAGTTTGCAGAAAAGGGCCTTTGACATGTCATGAAGAGATCTGAATCCCGCTCCTCCTTCATTTTGTGGTAGGCATAGGTTGTTCCAGGATGACCAGTGTCTGCTGGTGCCTCCTATTGTACTACTCCAGAAGAATTGAGCAAAAAGCTTGTGGATGTTATTGATTACTTGCTTGGGAGGATTCACTGCTGATAATAGGGCACTGGCATACTTTGCAAGACATATTTGATCAATATGGCTCTACCACCTATGGAAAGTAGCTTCCCCTTCCAGGATTGCAATCTATCCTGGATCTTGTTTACAATGTCTTGATAGTATGTGATTCTCTTCCTTGAGTAGTAAATGGGACAGCCTAGATAGGTGAATGGAAAGTTCTGTCTCCCAATTCTTGTGATTCTTTCTGTTCTTTCCACTGCCTCTAAGGCAGCTGAGTGATGCATGTAGATTGCTGACTTGTTTCTATTTATTAGCTGTCCTGAAGCTGCTTCATATGCACTCAGTGTCTCCATTACCAATTGTAATGATTTAGCATCCGATGATGTGAAAATTATCATATCATCTGCATATGATAGATGATTGATTCTTGGGCTTCTTCTTGGCAATCCAAAGCTCTTGAAGCAAGTGTTTTGGTGCAGTGCATTTAATCCTTTTGAAAGTGCTTCAGCAGCAATGATGAAGAGAGTGGGGGATAGAGGATCTCCTTGTTTGACACCTCTTGTTGATTTGAAGAAGCCATGTAGTTGACCATTAATTAGGATTGAATACCAATTGTTGCCCACTATGTTCATGATCATGCCTATGAAAATTTCATTGAAGCCCATCTTCCTCAGAACTTTTGCAATGTATAACCAAGATATTCTGTCGAATGCTTTGGTCATGTCCAGTTTGATAACCACATTTGGACCTGCCTTTATTCTTTTCCCAATGTCAGTGATGATTTCCTGGGCCAGAAGAACATTTTCCACTATTGTTCTGCCTCTAACAAATCCAGCTTGTTCCTGGGAGATTAGAGAGGGTAGGATGACCAACAATCTTTCATGAATGATTCTCGAGAAGACCTTGTTGATGAAGTTGCTCAGACTTATTGGTCTTAAATCAGTGAAGGTTTCTATCTCCTTCCTCTTTGGGATAAGGACCAGATTTGTGTGTGTTATACTTCTGGGAAGATGTCTGCCTGAAAAGAATGTTGTGACCATGTTGTGTATGTCTTCTCCTATGATTTCCCAGCAGGACTGATAGAAGGTACCTGTGAAGCCATCGGGGCCTCCTGCACTATCTTTGTTTAGGCTAAAGATAGCTTGTTTTGTTTCTTCTTTTGATGGTAACCTAATCAATTCTGCATTTTGCTGTGAGTCTATCAATTGATGTATGTTTTCTAGAATCTTGAAGTCTGTGGGAGTTGTTTCCTCCATGAATTGGTCCTTATAATATGAGGTGGCTTCTTCTACTATCTGCTCCTGTTCTTCCAGCCAAATGCCATCTTTATTTTGAATTCTTGTGATCTGTAGCCTTCTCCTTCTGCCATTTACTTGAGTGTGGAAGAATTTGGTGTTTCTATCTCCATCTTTGAACCAGGCCATTCCAGCTTTTTGTTTCCAGAATTGTTCTTCTACAGCAAGATGTCTGACCATTTAAGCTTGTACCTTTTGCAATCTTTCTCTGTTTTGGGCAGTAGGATTCTCCTCAAATTGTTGTTCCTGGACAAGAACCACTTCTTCCATGCTTGCTATGATCTGAAAGATATCTCCAAAAGTAGCCTTGCTCCCAAGGGACAGGGCTTTCTTTAGCTTCTTTAACTTGTAGTTGAATATGATGAATGGGTCTCCATGGAAGTCAGCTTGCCAGTTTTCTTTGACCACTGTTGCAAATGTGTCCTGCTTGGTCCAGAAGTTGAGGAATTTGAAAGGTTTCTTGATCTTTATTGGCTTTTGATCAAAGTGTATTAGCAGAGGACTATGATCTGATCCAATTTTGGGGAGGTGTGTGACTTCAATTGTTGGAAAAGCTTGCTGTAGCAGTTGGTTTGCTAAGCATCTATCCAGTCTTTTGAAGATGCACTCCTCATCTGCCCTCCCATTCCACCAAGTGAAGATACTTCCTTTGAATCCCAAGTCAGTTAAGCAGCTGATGTTTATGCAATGATTGAAGTCATCTACTTCATTGAAAGGGACTAGGAGTCCTCCATATTTTTCTTCTTGATCACAGATGACATTGAAATCTCCTCCTACTATCCATGGATTGGTGATAGTCCGGGATAGGTCATATATTGAGTCCCATAGCTCTATTCTTTCTGTTGGTGTACACTTAGCATATACAAGCGTGAGGATGAGTTCCATTTTTGACTCTGTGTGGAGGAGCTTCAGTGTTAGTTGTTGGACTGAATCTACGAGCACTGTGACATTATAGGCATCATCCAGAAAAGCCCAGATTTTGTTGGACACATTTGCTATTGCTTGTGTTAAGCCAATTCTTCTCCTGTATTATTCTAGCTTCCTGAGTTGCTGTTTTGGTTCCATGATGCCAACAAATTCAAATTGATGCTTGTTGTGAAGAATGATCAGTCTTTCGAAGGCTTGCATTATGTTGACTGGCCTTATGTTCCATATGATTGCTTTCATTGTGTTTTGCTTGGATATGTCAATGCTCTTTTTGGTTGGATCCTTGTTGTTGGAGGGCTGCTGTCCTCCTTGAACTGTTCCCTTTGATATGTTCCCGGTCCAGTTTGTTTACCAATGTGGGTTGGCGACAGGTCTCCTTGTCTTGCAATGTTTTTGAAATTCTGTGTTATGCTCTCATTATCCATGTCTTTGCCTGTTGCTTTTTTACCTTCACTCATGATTGCAGTTGTTGTTGACATGTTTCTGGGCCTGATGATTGCCTGTAGATGAGCTTTTAGTGTTCCTATTCTATGGATTGGATCCTGTTCCATTGGTCTTTCCATTATTGTAATGAGGGAAGTTCTCTGTTCTTGATTGTTTTCTTTTATTGGCTGCATTACATTGTTCTCCTCATTGTCTTCTTCTTCGCCTTGCATTTCTTCCGGAATTTCTCCTTCTTATGAATATTCCTCTAGCTGATCTGCCCGCAATCTACCTGGAATTTGTTCTGCTTTACTGATTACACTTGTTTCTGTTTGTTCTGCAAATGTGTTGTAGAAAGTTTTCTTAGCCCACTGGGTGGTGGATTCCATTAATCTGCCAGTCTCACTGCTTTCATTTATGTTTGTTTCCCCTGTTGCTGATCCCTTGTCCCCTTTTTGTGATGTATTTCCTTTCTGCCTACTGATTTCCTCAATGGCTTCTACATTGAGTTGCTTGCTTCGTTTGTTATTTGGCCTTGTGATCTTTCCTCTTTTTGTATTGTCTTTTGCTGTGTGGTCACTGCAAGTTGTTTCTAATGTGTCTTGTGCCTTCTCTTTTGTCAAAAGGTGAGTTACTTTGCTGAGCTTTCCAGGTGATGTAGTCTCTTCCTGCTTGTTTTTGCTGTTGTTTTCTTTGCACTTCAGAGGATTTGGACTTTCTTTGCTGTTAGTTGTCCCTGCACTTCCTCCTGTCTTTCTTTGGTTATTTGTGTCTGCTGTTATTGCATAAGTAGCAATGTTACTCTCCTTTGTCATGTGGATGTTGTCTTTCCTGCTAGTAGCTGCTTCCAAACTGCTCGACTGACTGCCTTGGCTGCTGTTGTTTGTAGTATTTGAAAGTTTCTGCTTTTCTGCCTGGGCCATCTGGTCTTTGTTCTTTTCAGCTATGTCTATGCTGTTTGCTGCTGTAATTTCTGCTCGAATGGTGCTGCCAATGTTCAGTTGACTTTGGTTCCTTTGTTATATCATTTGCTCATTGCTTATTTCTGCAGATTCTTTGCTTCTTGCCCTTGTGCCTTCAGCTTCATGCTCCTTATCAGCAGTGGCATTGTCCAATGTCAGTGTTACTGTTCCATTGATTTCAGCAGTGTGATTGTTTGCTTCTTTACTGTTCCTCCCCTCTGCTATACCTGTGTTTGGTTCTGTGTTCCCAGTTTCTTGGACTTTAGCATTGTGATTTCCAGTTTCTTTGAGGTTTCCTTGATCTAAGGCATCAAACTTGTTTGCAACAGTTAAATGATGATTGTTTTCCCCAGCTGATTCTTTTTGCTTCTCATTTTTTTGGATTGCTTTGTTATGCATTCTTTTGTTCTTGAATTCTTTCTATTGAGGCCCGGTATTGCCAACTATCCTGCCACTTGACAAAATCATCATTGTTTGATCTTTCTTTGCCACTTCCTTGCCCCTAAGCTTCTTTTGCTCTCTTAACCTCTGCTCGACAGCAGTGTCCATGCCAAGAATTTCCGAATGAAGCTTCCAACACTCGAACATTTCATGTCCTTGAATCTTACATTGTTTACAGTATTTTGGGAGGTAATCATACTGTATTTTGACCCATTCTGTTCTGAGTTCTCCTGTTGTTTCATTCTCAATATCTAATCTAACCTTTTGGGGCAATTCTGCTAGCAAATCAACTAATACCTTTACTCTAGCACAGCTGGGCCTCGTCTTATTAATTGTAGCTAAATCCAGATGTAAAGGCTTACCAACCGCTGAGGCAAGCGAGAAGAGGCATTCTTTGACGAAATAGGTCGGCAGCAAGTATGGGAATGAAATCCACGCCATCGCCATTGACGTTTCCTCTCCGAGCTTGAATTTGGAGTCATAAATCAGTTGCCTCATCTGGTATTCGTACCCGTCTTTGGCCCGGAGATAGTATGTGTTCTTCGAAGTGAGTTTGAGGAAATCTTCCCATAGTGAGAGTCTAATGAGCACATGCTTGTCCCTGAGGAGGCCGATATTGCATTCCCCTTTCATTCCACACTGAGTTGGGATTATTCTTCTGAGTTCCTGAATGTCTGGCCAGCCATAGCAGAATTTGCCTAGTATTGCGTATTGAAGGCCCTCGATTATATTCATGCGTGTTACTTCTGATTCCGTGAACTTGACCATCGGCTGTCCATGCATGATTGTGGCCTTTCGGAACGGAATTGGTTCAATTTTCCGGCTAGAGTTTTCAATTGCATTGCTTTTTAGAGCGGATGGTTTTAGGATTTGAGAATAATCTAGGTGTTTGGGTGCGGGTGAGGTAATTTCTGGGGTGAGTATTGTATTTGAAAGTGGCCGGCCAGCAGGTGGTTCGCCGGCCAGCGTCGCCATTGATGGCGATGAAGCTTGGTGTTGTCGCCTTCTCTGTGTTTTCTGTTCGCTAGACGTTCTCTTTCTATCTCTAGAACTTTTGAGGTAAAATCTGATTCAAAGGATGTTATAAGTCTAATCTTGTTCCGTGGGCATCTCAAAGCGACAAATAGGGCAATAATGGCTTGTCTCTAACCACTTGGTAATACACTCTCCATGAAACATACGAGAACAAGCATGCAAAGTATCTCATCATCAAATTCCTTCACAAGTTCATCCAGACACACTACACTTAACATTCATCGTTGCTAGTACTAGTTGTATATGTTTCTTCATCAATCTCCACTACTAAAAATCAGGTAAAAAGCGACCGGAAAAAGCGACCAAAGTTGGTCGCTATATTCCTAAAAGCGACCGAATAGCGACCACAATGGTCTGGTCACAATTTAGTTGGTCCCTTTCCAATAGCGACCAATCTTGGTCGCCCTATAGCGACCAAAGTTGGTCGCCCAGTACAAAATACAAAAAATTAAAATCTGCTAATAAGCGACCAACTTTGGTCGCTTAGCAAGTATTATTAATTTTCTGTATTTCTCAATTGGCGACCAAAGTTGGTCGCCACTTTCAAAAAAAAAAAATTAAAAATCTGAAATTGCGACCAACTTTGGTCGCTAATTTAGTATTTTACATTTTCTGCATTTCTAAATAGCGACCAAAGTGGGTCGCCATATGAAAATACAGAAAATTAAAAATACTCGCTTATTAAGTATTTTTAATTTTCTGTATTTTCAAGGAGCGACCCACTTTGGTCGCTATTTAGAAATGCAGAAAATGTANGAGAGTCTAATGAGCACATGCTTGTCCCTGAGGAGGCCGATATTGCATTCCCCTTTCATTCCACACTGAGTTGGGATTATTCTTCTGAGTTCCTGAATGTCTGGCCAGCCATAGGAGAATTTGCCTAGTATTGCATATTGAAGGCCCTCGATTATATTCATGCGTGTTACTTCTGATTCCGTGAACTTGACCATCGGCTGTCCATGCATGATTGTGGCCTTTCTGAACGAAATTGGTTCAATTTTCCAGCTAGGGTTTTCAATTGCATTGCTGTTTAGAGTGGATGATTTTAGGATTTGGGAATAATCTACGTGTTTGGGTGCGGGTGAGGTAATTTCTGGGGTGAGTATTGTATTTGAAAGTGGCCGGCCAGCAGGTGGTTCGCCGGCCGGCGTCGCCATTGATGGCGATGAAGCGGTGTTGTCGCCTTCTATGTGTTTTCTGTTCGCCAGACATTCTCTTTCTATCTCTAGACCCACCTTCTCGATGACTGCTCTTAAATAATTAAACCAATTGAACTGAAATAAAACTAAAACGAAGTGCGAAGTGGCACAACACCCAAAAATATCTAAGTACAACCCGGATCTGGAGTCACAAGTGCATGAGCTTTTAGAAGTGCTACAAATAAAGTCTGAAATGAATACAACTATCTCGAATGAAATGAACAGTAAATTAAGGAAAGAGGAAGGGGGCTTCAAGGTCTGCGGACGCCAGAAGACCTACCTCGAGTCTCAAAATATGCGAATCCGAGCTGATGCACCTCACGTACAGCTAGGACCAGTACCAAAATTTGTACAAGAAGTGCAGAGTGTAGTATGAGTACAACCGACTAAATGTACTCTGTAAGTGTCGATCCTAACCTCGATGAGATAGTGACGAGGCTATGATAGGACACTCACGTAATTAAACCTGTGCAAACGAAAATATACGTACAACATAACAACAATAAAGATTAAACATGTATTATTGGGAGGGGGCATGCGAAGGGGAACAAGATACGATAGCTACAGCAGAAATAACAACATAAAACCGTCAAGTAAATCACCAACCAATGGAAACGAATAACATAATGAATAAAGACCGCACGACATGACCTATCGTGCTTTTGCTCTCAACCTTACCAAGGAACAACAATAATGGCATGGCATCACCCTTCGTGCTTTTACGCTCAATCTCCCCATAAAATGATAAATACGGCACAACATCATCCTTCGTGATTTTACCCTCAATTTCATCACGAAACGATAAATACGGCACGGTATCACCCTTCGTGCTTTAACTCTCTTCCTCACTATGTATTAATCAATAAATGAAACAATAATCGACACAGCATCACCCTTCGTGCTTTAACACTCTCCCTTACCATGTAGCAATGAATATATAACATTTGGGGAGATAGAGTAATAAGTACTCGTCACCTCACGTATACTTTGTACCCAAACATTTAAACACGTAGCAAATAGGTAAACAAGTCATAGCCCAGAGTCTAGCGGAAAACAAAGGGATCAAATTTTTTCCGCATTTGGCACTGCTTGTGAGTGTCAAAGTAATCAGTCCATCGTGGTATTTAGTTCCACAACATTCTTATGCGGCATTTCATCGATCAGCTTGTGAGCATTTGTTACAATAAACTGAACTAGGGCCCAAAGAAGGAATGAGCATGGCCAAAAAATTTCAAGCCTTAAAAAGTTTGGCTGAGGGAAAGGAAGAGGTGAATTCCATTCGAAAGAGAGGGTAACATTCACTATTTTACACTCAATTCCAGCTTCAGTAAGATAAAAAAAATTGAAAATATAAATTATTTACTACTGTTAAAAGGACATAGTGTTGATTTTTGTAACATTTTAAAAGTAAGACTACTCTTTTCCCTGAATAAGAGAGTACGAAGTTATTGTATGTGACGTCTAATCTCTTAGGAATTATAGTAAATCAATCTGCTCTCTTTCGTGGTTATATTGGATCAATTTACTTGTTGGTCTTGTCTAAATGTGACTTTTTACAAAGAAGGATGTAAATTCAAAGAAATAAGTCCCACCCGCATGCTTTAACCTAACAATAACGCATAAGTACTCGTCACCTCACATATACTTTGTACCCAAACATTTAAACACGTAGCAAATAGGCAAACAAGTCATAATCCCTCAAGTCAAGGTTAACCACGACACTCACCTCACTCCGCAGTCAATTCAGAGCTCTATCGAGGCCTTTCCTCTAGAATCCGCCTCCAAACCACTCGTATCTAACCAAAATCGACAAGATAACGTCAGATTATGCCGAGGGAATCAATTACAATACATAAAGATAGGATTTTTACACTTTTCCCAAAAAGTCAAAAAAAGTCAACCGCGGGTCGGTTTGGTCAAACCTCGAGGTTTGGACCAAAACTCATTTACCTATTCACCCTCGAGCCCGATTATGTAATTAGTTTTGAAATTCGACCCCAAGATGAGGTCTAAATCCCGAATTTTTCAAAACCCCCCAATTCTCCCTAAATCCCTAGTTTTCTACCATGGAGGAACAAAGATTAAGGCTAGAAATTAATGGGTAAGGTGAAATAGAATAACATGAGTTAAAGTGTACAAACCTATGAATTGGTGATGAGTTTCCCCTTCAAAATCGCCTCTAGGCCGAGCTCTAATGGAAGGTTTGTGAAAAAATGGGAGATATCCCGTTTTTGAAACTTTTAAATCACTGGGCGTCAGGTGTTCATCGCGGTCGCGGGACACCTGACGCGTTCACGAAGGGCACAGCCCCGATGGCTTACACGACCGCGAGTATCTCTACGCGTTCACGAAGGTTCAACCCGGCTCACCTCCGCGTTCGCGAGCCTGGGCTCGCGTTCGCATAGAGTAACCTCAACTCCCAGCCCAGCCTATCTAATACTGTGCGTTCGCGATTGACTGGTCGCGTTCGCGAAGAGCAGACCCCCCAATGCTCCGCGTTCGCGACCAAGGTCTCGCGTTCCCGAAGAAAAAAGTCCTCCCCAGTCCTAGATTCCCCTTCGCGATCGCGAGAATGGCTTCGCGGTTGCGAAGCACAACACACCAGATGACAGCTGAAGCTTAAAACCCAGATTTTTCTAAATTCAAATGGTCCGTAGGTTATCAAAACTCACCCGAGCCCTCAGGGCTCCAAACCAAACATGCACACAGGTCCAAAAACATTATACGAAATCGCTCGCACGATCAGAACACCAAAATAACACATAGAACTACGAATCGGACACCAAAACGAATGAAATTTTCAATAAAAAAAGTGTTGTCAAGCATAGTAGTAATGCCATTGATAATGTGTTGCAGCTTCAAGTTGTTGGTGCTTTGTTTGATAAGGATAGTTGGTGACAATAAGTGAATCAATCTCCACATGGAGATTAGAGTGGCCGTGTTGAGCGCACCATTCAACCCCAAATTCGCTATTGTAGCTTCAGCTTGAGAGCTGCTATTGGCTTGGATCGGGACAAAGAATGCGAATATGAAATCTCCATTGCTATCTCTAACAATACCACCAATCCCAGCTTTCTTGCTCGTCTAGATAAAACTACCATCAGTATTAATTTTAGGTTTGGTCCATTGAACAGGGGTACATAGGATAGCAGGTTTGAGCTTTTCCACTAATGTGCAAAGATTGCTCCATGTACCATTAGTGTCGATATTAGGAAAAGCATCCTTAAGAACTGCTTTGATATTCCAAACACATTGAGTAACCATTCTATACAAATTAAAGCTGTTGTTGTCACCATACTTACATGCAGCCCAAGATTTCCGAATCTCTCAACAGATAATGACAGGAAGAGCTTGCAATATCAGTTATGTTCTACCATTTACTAAGAAGTCCTCTGATTCGTAAGTGTTGATGAATGATTTCTAATGGATTGCCCATAGCTTTCCATACATGCTCAGCTGCTCTACCCTCCCCAAATACATGTTGCAAGGTCTCCATAACAGGTGTTGGACAACATCTACAACCCTCAGTTTCTTGAGAATCCAACCTGCTGATATTGTCCGTGATGGGGATTCTACCAAAGAAGATCCTCCAACACATGAAAGATTGTTTGAAGGGAATGGATTTGTGCCATATCTTGTTCCCCGTACAATTCTAGTTTGTAACCTTTAATGAGATGTTTTATAGGCATACTAGTTGAAGAACTAAGTGGAATAAATTTGGGGCTCTTCCTAAGTTATTTTTTCAGAAAGGAAATGAACATCAATTATTAAACTGAACTTTTTTCTTCTGGAAACTCGATGTCATGTAATCTGAGAAAAATATGCTATCCTCTTTAGAGACCTATGGTTAAGATTGATCCTTTTTGTTATGGTAATTATGAATTAACTCCGAAAGCAAAATATTGGATTACCTAGCAGGCCATGGCGAAGGTAGGATTTCTGCTAAGAGGGTTCAAACAAGAAAAAGTGAAGAAATTAAAACAAAATGTCGCCAATGGGAATTGAACCATTAACGTCACAAAGGTTTTGAACACCCTTGATCACTAAGCTATGCTTTTGGGCTATGTCAAGGTGTTTCAAAATATAATATTTAAAGGCACAAACCAGATTTCGCCTTATATACAGCAACTTTGCAGTATTCATACATTTTTGTCATTCTTGCTAACCTCAGGTACTAAACAACACCGTTAATCCAAAAGATGATTTGTACATATTAGGTTTCAGGAGAATTTTTGGTATTTTACTCTTAAGAGATTCGAGAATCTGTTTTTTTATGTATCAAGCGTGCTATAAATGAAAAAGAAAAGAAAAGAAAGCAAGGGGAATACAAGCAGAAAGTGGATGGCTTACTTTTACTTTTCTATTTCTCCCCCATCACCAAGACACTGAACGGAATCTATAGAACAGATTCTCCGCATCTTTACTTCACAATTAGCGAAACAGTGAAAACGAATCAAATCTTAAATGGATAAAACAATGAAGGAGACTGGACTTCATAGAGTTCAACAAAAAGGAGTAAGAAACGTCCCACATCGATAAGAAAGAGTAAATCCAAACATTCCAACAATATAACAAGGGAAGTATTGACATTGTAGAACTCACGGAGCCATGCAGTGAGCACAAAGCGAACTATTCTTTCGCCTTTTACTAAAGAATACCGTGTGCGCGCTGCATTTAGTGGCATACGCCTATTTTTGGAGGGGTTCTCTTTATTGAGTTCCCCCAACAATTCCAGTTCTAGCCTTCTTATGTTTATAAAATGTTCTTCATATTTTAGATGGTGAAACAATTCAGAGTATAAACTGAGGAATAAATTATATTCTTGAAAACTATATTGATAAACTGTTTATCTAACTTAAGCTATTCTAATACCTGGTATATAAAACTTAAGCTAGTAGTTGGTTTACGGTTTAGAAAAACTGCCATCTAATCTGAACTAAAATAAATATGGTTTGGTTTGAATTTTTCCTTTTTGGTTCGGTTTGGGGTTATTTTATGTTGTTTTGCTTTACACCTTAACAGAGATCTAACATAATCAAATGACAGGTTTGGATAACGAGAAAAAAATAACTACATGAGAACTAGTAATGTCAAATCTCTTACATATTTGTTTCCAAATTCAATTTACATGAGTAATAGATATATACTGAGATACTCGCACACTTGTAATCTATCTATCTATCTATCTATCTATCTATCTATATATATATATATATATATAAGAGGGCTTAGAAAAAGTGATGTGGCATGTCTATTTGGCCATGAATGTCATGACCCAGAATTCCCACCTTCGGGATCGTGATGACGCCTAACATTTCACTTGCTAGGCAAGCCAATGTTAGAGAAATTCTTAAGCCAATTTTTAAACAACTCAAATAATTAAACCAATTGAACTGAAATGAAACTAAAACAAAGTGCGAAGTGGCATAACACCCAAAAATATCTAAGTACAACCCGGATCTGGAGTCACAAGTGCACGAGCTTTTAGAAGTGCTACAAATAAAGTCAGAAATGAGTACAACTATCTCGAATGAAATGAACAGTAAATTAAGGAAAGAGAAAGGGGACTTCAAGGTCTGCGGACGCCAGCAGACCTACCTCGAGTCTCAAAATATGCCAATCCGAGCTGATGCACCTCACGTACAGCTGGGACCAATACCAAAATTTGTACAAGAAGTGCAGAGTGTAGTATGAGTACAACCGACTAAATGTACTCCGTAAGTGTCGAGCCTAACCTCGACGAGATAGTGACGAGGCTATGACAGGACACTCATGTAATTAAACCTGTGCAAACGAAAATATACTTACAACATAACAACAATAAAGATTAAACATGTACTATTGGGAGGGGGCATGCGAAGGGGAACAAGATACGATAGCTACAACAGAAATAACAACATAAAACCGTCAAGTAAATCACCAACCAATGGAAACGAATACATAATGAATAAAGACTGCACGACATGACCTATTGTGCTTTTGCTCTCAACCTTACCAAGGAACAACAATAATGGCATGGCATCACCCTTCGTGCTTTTACGCTCAATCTCCCCATAAAATGATAAATACGGCACAACGTCACCCTTCGTGATTTTACCCTCAATTTCATCACGAAACGATAAATACGGCACGGTATCACCCTTCGTGCTTTAACCCTCTTCCTCACTATGTATTAATCAATAAATGAAACAATAATCGACACGGCATCACCCTTCATGCTTTAACACTCTCCCTTACCATGTAGCAATGAATATATAACATTTGGGGAGATAGAGTAATAAGTACTCATCACCTCACGTATACTTTGTACCCAAACATTTAAACACGTAGCAAATAGGCAAACAAGTCATAGCCTAGAGTCTAGCGGAAAACAAAGGGATCAAATTTTTTCCGCATTTGGCACTGCTTGTGAGTGTCAGAGTAATAAGTCCATCATGGTATTTAGTTCCACAACAATCTTATGCGGCATTTCTGTGATGACTCACTTTATTTCCCCGAGCTATTTCATTATTTATATTGTGTGAAATTAAGTCGAGTTAAATGTACTCGAAGTAATTGAAAGGATATGAGACACATGGTCTCATTTAAGGAAGTTTAAGTCGTTAAAGTCAACTGCGAAATTGACTTTTGAGTTAGAAGGCTCGGATTTGAAATCCGACGACTCGACTAGCTTTGGGATAGAATATGTGACTTAGACGAGTGACCGGAATATATATGATAGACCTCGAACAACGTGAGATTTGAATCGAGGAAGTTTGAATTTCCGGTTGATAGGTCGAATTTCGATCCGGAAGTCGGAATGAAATTCCGAAAGTTGCTGTAGGTTCCTTATGTGATTTTGGACTTGCGTGCAAATTTTCAGACCATTCGGACATCGTTTGGTCGGGTTCGGATCGAAGGATCGAATTGAGGATCCTTGAAGTTCATAGGATTGCTTTCGATGCAAATCTAATAAATCGATGTTCATCTTAGTGTTCCAAAGATTGGAACAAGTTTGAATGAGGTTATAGAACATGTGTGCATGTTCGGATAAAGTCCCGGGGGTCTCGGGTGAATTTTGAATGGTCAACGGGACTAAATTCGCCGCTCTATAAAGCATTTACCTCAGATTTTCTAGTGTAATTGATATTAAAATTAGCAAACGACCTCCAAATTCAATTTCGTTTGAAGAATTAGCTCCGTCTTGAAATTACGGAGCCGTAGCAAAAAGAATCATCCAAATCGGACTTCGTATGAAAAAGTTAGAGTAATCTTTGTAAAAGAAAGAAAGGAGATCAGCTAAAGGGTCGCGAATTTGACCTTTTCAGCACCCTTTTCCCGACTTTTGCCCAAATTAAATAGGACCTAGGGTCCATTTCTCTCTTCTGGAATACGAAGCACAAAACCCACGAAAGAGAACAGTTGCAAACATAAAAGAACCACCGGAAATCAACCCCAAACACACTTGCAAAGTAGATTTCGTGATTAATCTTGCAAGGAAGGAGGATTACAACACCTTAGAAACATTTGGGGGCTCTTAAGAGAAGATTAAAAAGAAGTTGGAAACATACTATCTTTCTTATTATTCTTCCTAATTTTCTGTCATTCACAGTGAAGAAAGTGTTTTCTGTCGTTGTTCTTCGAAGGGCTTCAAGAAACAACCAAAGCCATGGAGAAGAATGTTGGA
>MCJB01004213.1:0-30026 GCA_002018475.1 Nicotiana obtusifolia
AATTATCGAGGGTGATAAAAGATTTGAGAATCCCATAATCGTCATCCTCGATATATACTTATTTGTCCACATTTGCCGAAGATGGTATCTGTGATTGCTATTTTGTCCTACTTCCGAGCTCTTGGTTTGGAATCGTTGGTGTTGGCGTCACTTCTTCCACCGTGAACATTTCTTTAGCGGCTGTTTGCTCCCCATAAACTATTTTAACTCCATCGGGCGTCGTAAATTTCAACGTCTGGTGCAGTGTCGAAGGCACCGCGCTCATGTCATGGATCTATGGCCTCCCGAACAGACCTTTGTATCTCATGCGCCCTCCGATCACACAGAACTTTGTTTCTCGAACGGTTCCAGCAGTATTTATTGGCAATGTTATCTCACCCTTGGTGGTCTCACATGCCATATTGAACCCGTTAAGTACTCGGACTGTAGGAACGATCCGGTCTAACAGGCTGAGTTGCTCCATGACCCACAATCGGATTATATTGGCCAAGCTACCTGGATCAATTAACAAACGTTTTACTCTAACTTTATGTATGAGTATAGATATTACCAGTATGTCATTGTGGGGTTGTATAATTCCTTCTACATCCTCGTCGTTAAAAGATAAAGTTCCCTCTGGCGTGTAATCCCGAGTGCGCTTTTCCCTAGTAATGGATATTTTGGTACGTTTCAACATCGGCCCTTGAGGGGTATCGACTCCACCGATAGTCATGTTAATCACATGTTGAGGTTCTTCCTGGCCTGTCTGTTTGTCAGGGTTCCTGTTTTCGAAGTGATTTTTCGCTCGGTCACTCAAGAGTTCTCGAAAATGTCCGTTACTGAGTAGCCGGGCTATTTTTTCTCTCAGTTGCTGACAATCTTCCGTTTTGTGACCGTGAGTGCCGTGATATTTGTATATTTGATTAGGATCCCTTTGGGCCGGATCGGATTGCAATGGTCGAGGCCATTTAGTATCTTTGATGCGACCGATAGCCGATACAATGGTGGCAGCATCGACATTAAAGTTGTACTCCGATAATCGTGGTGCTTCTTTATGCCCGATGGGCCTTTCGAAGCTTCTTTTGGTCATGAGCCCCCCGCTGCTCTGACCTCGGTAATTTCTCTTTTCATGTCTTAGAGAGTTTTGCCCGGATACGCCGATTTTTCTGTCCCCGTGATATGGCTGATGTCGATCTCTATTCGATCTTGGTTCGCGATAAATATCCCTTCTGATTTTGTCATAAGCTCTAATGGGGTAAATGGATCCCGAAGGGGCTCCGAGCTGATCGCCTTCAACTCTGATTTTTGACTGGTACCGGTTATGTATGTCAGCCCATTTGACGGCAGGGTACTCTATTAAGTTCTGCTTTAGTTGCTACGAAGCCGCTGAGCTTCGAACATTGAGTCCCGAAGTGAAAGCTTGAACAGCCCAATCGTCAGTAACTGTTTTTGTGGCAGATCCATCCGTTCCATTTGGATCCGAGACACGAACTCTCTGAGCATCTCATTATCCTTCTGCCTGGCTTTGAAAAGGTTCGATTTTTGCGTTTCGACCTTCATGGCGCCTGTGTGTGCCTTCACGAAAGAATCTGCAAGCATAGCAAATGAGTCAATAGAATTAGGGGGTAAGTTGTAATACTATGTCATGGCTCCCTTTGAAAGGGTCTCCCCAAATTTTTTCAACAGAACAGATTCGATCTCATCATCCTCTAGGTCGTTCCCTTTGATAGAACATGTATATGCGGTTACATGCTCGTTCGAGTCGATCGTTTCGATATATTTGGAGATTTCAGGCATACAGAATTTTTTGGGGATCAGTTTCGGAGCCATGCTCCGTGAAAAAGTTTTTGCACGAACTTCTTGGAATCTAGGCCTTTTAACACCGGGGGTGCCCCTGGGATTTGATCCACCCTGGAGTTGTAGGTTTCCACCTTCTTGTCATTTGCCTCTATTTTCTTCTCCCCAGATTCTATTCGTTTAGTCAGTTCTTCAAGCATCTTCATAATTTCGGGGTTTGCCCCCGATTCACATTCATTCGACCTTCCTACGACCGATCCATTTGGCTTCGATTTTGTAACTGAGCTATCGCCGCCTGTTGGGCTTGTAACATTTCGAAGATCATCCGGAGGCTGATCTCGTCTCTTTCAAAGTTTTGGGGATTTTGCGTTACTGATCGGACTCCCCTATGAACGCTATTTGAGGGGTCAGTAGGCTGATCTGCATCGACCGCCACATGTGAATTAGCATCGATCGGAATTTTATCACCGGGGGCTACGTTATTATTTTTCTCCTTGATGGTCGAACTCGTTATCAACGTGCAGAGGTGCCGATTGAGAGTTTGATATTTCTGTATTCTAGCTTGGAGTCAAAGACACTTCAAAGAGCAAGTGTGAAGCAATCTGTGTTATGGAAATTTGTATCAAGTATCCACTATTATCCTTAGCCCCACGGTGGGGCGCTAAACTGTTTACCCTAAAAATCGGATAACAATTGAGTTTATACGTGATTTTAAGGATATGTGGCCTAATTTGATACAAATGATGAATAATACAATGGAAGTTAAAATTAAGTAATAAATGAAAAGAATGCAAACCACCCAAGCTAGACACTGTTGATCGTTGGTTGATCCTTCTTGGGTAGGGATTGATTATAATAGAAATTGGAACAAGATAATGAAATAAATGATTCAAGAGAGCAATCCATAGCTGTTTTTATCGATGATTGAAAAATGTCCTTACAAATAATTAAATCCCCCCTTTATATAGTAGGGGGATCCTACATTTGATACAACTCCACATAAGGTAAAAAAATCTCCTGACTTGCTAATTAAGCGATTTCACTGATTTGTGCCGAGATTCCCGTTGCGATGTTCGTCTCATTACGGATATTCTGGCTTTCCATTATTTAGGTTCGGTGATCTTCCCTCGAGCATTTTCGGAGTCGGGATCGATTTCGGATCACGGGCTCGGTGTTCTCGAGGTCGGGCATTCCGGCCTCGTGTTCCGCTTCGATGAAACTCGGTCGATCTTCAACCCTACGCATTCCAAACCCGACTTGTCGTGCAATAGTCGATCCTGATTTTGACCATATAGAGTCGAGCCTGATTTCTACCATATACAGTTGGTCCGACTTCGACCGTATACACAAAAAATTAAAAGGAAAAGAAAGAAAAAGGTAAAAAGTGAAAGAAAAATTAGGAAAAGAAGAAAAAAAATGAGATGGAAAGAAAACAATTGCAGAAAATTCGAATTGAGAATCATTTTCGATCGCATTTTTTCCTCTTCTTTAATTTATATATTGATATAAAGTAAAGAGAAAAAAAATTCAAGTAACTTATTTTACAAAAATCTATATTTATAAAAATAGGGAAGTTAGTATTAAAAAGATATTTAAAGATGTCTGATGATTATGTGAAGAGTTTAATTTTAAACTATTGCGTCTGAGCTTTTTCTGTTTCCCTTTTATTTTTTACAAGTATATCATTTACTATTTATTTTAATTTTCTCTTTGCAGGTTCACAAGCATATGCTTTCATGAGCTATTTGATAGACTCTGGATGTTTTGAACTTACACTCGCATGCAATATTCTAACGCTTACGGCAACATCAAACATCATTTTAGTCAATGCAATTTTCGTCTCACTTCTTTACTTATTTAGAGAAATGAGATATATTTCACCAAATTAGGAAGAAAAAGAGGGATTTTGTTTTATTTTATGCATTGATTTTGCAAATCATCAGTCGTATTTCATCATTCGTTTAAAGTACTCAGGGGGTCATTTGGTAGGCTGTAATAAGTAAAATAATTCCTGTATAAAAATTTAATCCGTCAAATACAATGTTTGGTTGCTCAATTCAATTTATGCATACCTAATACATGGATTACTTATACCTCATAGGAGGGCTTAGGTAATACCAAGGAAACCAAGGGATTACTAATCCCTGCATTAACTATACTTGGATAAGACCCTAAAATTACTAAACCACCCCTCAAACCCTTTTCCTAAATTTCTTTATATACAGAAAGAAAAAAAATTCAAGGGTATAATTGTAAAGAAGATTTTGTACAGTTTTAAACCAAACACAAGCTTAGATTATACATTGCAGAGCTAATTTTTAATACAATGAACCAAACACTTGATAAAAAATAATCCCAGCAGTACAATCCCTGCATTACTAATACCTACTTTACTAATCCCTACATTACTTGTGTTCGTACCAAACGATCCCTTAAAGCATTTGTTGAAGTGATGTGGCGGATATATATTATTTATGCTACTGAGCATAGAACATTGGAATGCCCCTCTCTTGTAAGTTGTAACATGTATAGGGCTTGAAGTATGAAATTGGGAGCTTGGTTTGTAATTGAAAATAATTTATATTTTTAATATAATCAAATCATAGGATTAAATTTTGTATGCATATAAATAAAATTTTATCTCTTTTATCTCAACTAAATTTAGAAGAAAAAAATCCTATGCTCTATTCACTATTGTTTGTTACAACTGCTCGAAGCGCGAACAAATTAATTAATGTGTCAATAATCTGTATCAAGAGAAACACGTGTTTCACGATTAAAAGATTGTTTCCAATTAAGCCTTAAAAAAGTTGATATCTACAAAAATACCCTTCGTCGTCCTTCAAAGCTTCACTTATTATATAGTTAAAATTTTGGGATTTGGCGGAAGGCAAAATTGATAAAGAGGTTTGAGGTCTTTCCTTTTGTAAGATTAGTAGTCTATAGTAGAGTTGGATATAATGATCAAGAAGTTATTCAACTCTTATTAGTCACGCCAGTAAAGAGGGAAACGAGAACAGCTGATCAAATACATATCATTGCAAGCTCGATACAAATATATATATACTAATAAAATGACTAATTATCGATAAACTACAACATTAATTGAAACATGAATCAAAAGGTTAAACAAAATAAAGCCAACTTCTTACACGAAGGGACGCAAAGGAAGGACGTACATAAGAAGATTTTGTAGGAAAGAACTTTCTCTCTCTACAATTATTCCCTCCCCTAGATGGTCTCACCCCCACATCCCGCACAGAACCAACTATCACTATCGGTACTAAAAGCACCTGACCCACCGGACACCAATTCAACTCCGTTGAAAAGTGAATCAACTCCAAAAGAAAAAATTAACACCTTTAAGGAGATACTAGTGGATAAGAACTTGACAAAATCAAGCATATACTTTATCAATACCACCAACTGGAGGTAGCTCTAAAATCTACCCCAGACGACACAACTGGGCCCATCATTCTCAGCCAAGAACAAAAGAACAAGCTCTACCACCCATGGCGTTTCTCATTAATCATCAAGATCTTTGGGAAAAAAATTCCCCATCACCTATTGAAACTAAAGTTACAGCACCTATGGAATCCTAGTGAACAACTAAAACTAATAGATCTAGGCTGGGATTTCTTTGTGGTGAAATTTGAAAAGGAAGAAAACATGATGATTGCATTGCACGGAGGCCCATGGTTCGTCATGGGACACTTCCTCTCCGTCAGAAATTGGGAATCGAACTTTGTTCCGATGAAATCAAAAATACACACCACCGCCATCTGGATCCAACTGTCTCAATTACCCATGAAGTTCTATGATAGAGAGATCCTGAAAAGAGTGGGGAGAAGGTTTGGTAGGCTGCTAAAAATTGATATGTGCACCTCTACTACCTTAAGAGGCAGGTATGTATAGATTTGCATCCAGGTACCCATCGAAGTACCACTTCAAATGATGGTACTTATTGGGGAACATAAACAACCAATTGAGTATGAGGGGGAGGGCATCCTGTGCAAGGGGTGTTGGCGACTGGGTCACCTGCTCAAGAAATGCCCTAATCAACGGCAGATAGGGGCGAAATACACAGCAAAAACATCGTCGGCAGGACACAAAACCAACAAAGATAATGACTGGAAAGTGGTTGAATTTTCATGGAAAGAAAAATGGCAAGGGAGAACGGAAGGTTTCAAAGTGCAGGTACGACCAAAGGTAACAAAGAACAAATCGGGGAGCGGAAAGCGGCCACCATATTCAGGTAAGTTCTCCATCCTTAGTAGCATTGATTATTTTGAGGGCGGCAATAGGGCTGTGGATCATGGAGGCGCTAGGGCTGCGGGAAATATGGGCCAAATGAAGCAGATCCAAATCAAGCCATACGGGCCTCGTATAGATAGCCCCCGATGAGACAGGCATCTTAGGCCAAATGGGCCCATGATACAACTGTCTGGGCCTCTAGCGTATAGCCCAAACTGACTGCACAATTCATAGCCTGTTTTGAGGTTAGAGAACACGTTGGGCATGTGCCTCCCCACTCACACACCTAACACCTCTCACGCAGCCCAAGAGGGGGAAACACGCACCCATATCGGGTATGAAAAATACCCAAAATGCAATCCCAAATCCGATGCCCCCTGTTCTGACACAAATCAACTTATGGGGCCCACTTATAGGGCTAATCCTGATCTCTCTAATAGTATTACTAACACTGTGCAAGGGGAGAAGGATTTAATTAAGTCTTCTCACTCTCCTTCTCACACTATAACCAATAATGTGTCTCATTACCACTCCCCCTCTACTGATTTGACAGGCGTCGTCGCCTCTCAAAGATTTCTAATGATGAGAAATCTTCCTGCACAGAAACCGAATGGAGAAGACACTTGCTTAAAGGGAAAGGAAGGAAAATCTGATGAGGTAAACTTTACTATCATTTTAGACACTAACAATGGAGGAGGAACAAAACAACCCAACAAAACATGCAGAACCAATGGGAGGTCCAAACCCGATAAGGGTTTCATCTGCCCCACTCCCCATGGATCACACTCCAACCTCATGGTTGGAGATGGCACTACAGGGTATTGTCTTTCCCTTGAACTTCTCGAAACGAACAGTACCCATTTCAGTGGTAATTCAAAACCCCCACTACTTGGCCAAACTGGTCACAACCAGCTTGAACCATGCACTGCTTAACTACAGTCACTAGCTGTGATTGGCAACTCTCATGCAAGTTCAATATGCACTGAGCCAGCAAATAATAACACAAAACCAGCTGAGCCTTCTCATGCAGCAGATAAACCACACTCTACCCTTCTTCCCACTAGTCTCTCCAGGGGAGGGGATCCTTCGCCCCCTTCTCCCTATGGACACTAGTGAGGACAACGGCCACATCTCTAAGGATAGGGTCAAAAAATATCCACGAGCACCCAAAGGCCACGAACATAGAATTAGAGAAAATGATAGCACGCTGGGATTGTAAGGCCCTGTAAATTTTTGGCAAGGAATTTAAGATTTTGTGGTGTGATAGACTAAGTGTTCAAAGGCAGTAGCCGCGGTACAGACTTTTTGGATTGAAGAATGCATCGAGGAGTTGGTGAAAATTTTTGCTGAAGGAGGCAATTATGTGGTCAGATTCGCGATCGTATATCCATTCTGCGGGCAGCACACCCATCGCAGGGTTAAGGAGAAAAATTATTGAATTTTGAAGGTTGTTTCGCGGTTCATTATGCAATTGCATATCTATTTCGTGGTCCGCACTTTCATCACAGAATTTGCATGAAGAATTTCGTTGGACGATTCTGCGGTACATTCTGGGGCCACATAACCGGTTTATGGACCGTAGACCTGGCAGTAGACTAGTCTAGGCCAGCCCAGCTTTTGACATCACTTTCATGATCCATTTTGCGGGTCACATATCTGTTGTGCGGTCCATTCTGCGACCGCAGAGCTGAGTTCGGAGGGTTTATTTTTTATTTTTATAACCCGGCCCCATTTTGATTAAAAGCCTTTGAGGATCATTTTGGAGCATATACCTGATGATTTTAGAGAGAAGAGTGAGTATTTTAGAGAGAGGGGGAGAAGACCTAGCCATTAAAATCAACCATTCTTGTCCCAATCTTCAAGAATCATGAAAGCCACTTACTAGGTGGGTCGAAACAACCCATACTCGAAATTTTTTCATTGTGATTTTTCTCCTTATTTGGGATAAGATTAAAATATTGATGTGATGAGATTATTTCCCGTGATTGGAATGAGATTGTTGATAGACCTGGATTTGATATCGACTCACACGGCATATGTGGGAAGACGACCCAGCCGGTCGGATGGTGATCAGACGCCATGTAGCGCGCATGGTGGTTCCTACTCTTGGTAAAGCCTTTCTTTTGCATCACATGTCAATCCACATTGTTCGTGGAGAGATGACCTAACCGATCGGGCATGATCATACTCCGTGCTAAAAATACGGTGGTATATCGGTGCTAATGATCTCTCAACCAAAATAATATTATTTTTTGTATTTTAAAAATTATTTTGTTTTAGTTGGCATTTGGATATTTTTGATTGTTACTTGGTGCTTCCATGGTCTTCCCATTCTTATATTGGCATTCTATTTCGAAAGAGGATATTTATCTTTACATACTAGTACTATTCCACATGTACTAACGTCCCTTTTGCCGGGGACACTGCATCTTCAATGGATGCAGGTTCGTCAGCGGGCAACTTTGGTCCTCGTTAGTAGTTATTCTCTATCCAGCCGGTTTTGGTGAGCCTTACTCTGTTCCAGGTCTGATTTCACTTAATGTTGTAGTCTGTGTTTTGAGGTATAGCTGGATATAATAAGCCAAAATATTTTTATACTTAATAATTTTAAGATTAGACACTTAAATTTATTTATGGTTATTGAGTCAAATACTAATTAGTGGAAAATAAGGTACTAAATAAGTGGTTAGTAGGCCACATGTTAGTGGATTATAAAGGACTTTGGGTCTAAGTTAGAGGTGAAAACAAGTAGGACCAAGCTCATACCTCATACTACCACCCGTTTATACAATCTAGGGTATTGATATAGGAAAATCTTTGGTGTGTTGGTTCATTAGAAGAATAACAATACAAAAAAAAAAAAAAAAAAAAAAAAAAAAAAAAAAGAAGAAGACAAATTGACGGGTTTGACAACGGCGATCTATTTGAGGACTTCCAAAATTCATTGATTTACTTTACCGTGAACAAATTGGATTAGGAGAGGACTAGTATTTATATTCAATCTTAAAAGTGAAGAGAAGTACTGGTGTCGGCAGTACAGTGACAACAGCAAATTGATCGCTAAGGTATTAATTTCATTCTCTCTCTTTTCTGTACTTTATAAAAAAAATAAAATAAAATTTGACATAACCACCAGTATATTAAGTATGGTATTGAGATTCTTTGGGTTCATTAGCATATACTTTGTCTATAGTTATTGTTGTGATACTTTTATCAAAGAAGTAAAATGATGGAAGAGTAATAATTTAGTGGTATGATAATAACTAGCAGACATATAATTTAGACAAGGATTAGGGGGAATGATTAGGATATGATTGGGTTTTAAGAATTAGATAATTTAAAGATTGAAACATTTTAACAATGCTTACTCAGGTGGTTACGGTGTATTAGTGAGAAATATATTTGGACGTTAATCTAATAGCTACTGTTTCGAATCTTTGCTCTTACGTTTAGACAAATTTTACTTTGATTAATGTTATTGGAATTTAAGTACTAACTTATAGAAATTTAATTGGAGATTGAGTTGAATTGTGATATTGGAGTATAGTTACAGATTTAAATTCATGAATTGTGGTGTAAAATATTAATATTTAGATGTAGAGAAGTTAGGATTTGACTTCGGCTAGCGTAATTGATATCGTTAATTAGTATTTTTCGTGGATTGAGGTCATTGGAGACCGTTTGATTGGTGTTCTAGACGTTGCAAGGTTGGAGTACTTGTGACTAGCGAGGTAAGTAAGACTTTAAGCTTTGATGCTTGCTTTTCTAAAACTCGTTTTGAAAAACTGTTTTCTTTGCCTGGTCCATTTGTTGGGACAAACGTGCGTTTGGCAGAATCAATGGTCTTAGACTAGCTGTAAATATATTATTTTATGAAAAACATAAAAAAAAAATTATTTATAAGTTGTTTGATGGCATGATACGGCTGCGGGTCATGATGTAGAGTTTGATACTTTGATACGGTTGTGAGCCATGGTGTTGAGTTTGATACTTTGATACGGCTTTGAGCCATGATGTTGAGTTTGATACTTTTATACGGCTGTGAGCCATGGTGTTGAGTTTGATACGGCTGTGAGCCATGATATTGGGGCATTGTGTATGCCTTTGTACATCACCCGAGCATTGTGTATGCTTCTTGATATATTTGGCGCATTGTGTATGCTTCAGTCAGCATTGGGTATGCTCTGTTACATATGTGAGGCCTTGTGGTGCCGTTGTCATCTTATAGAGGTGTTGGTTAATTTCTTTCACTGCAGTTATGACAATTTCATAGTGCGTAGTAGGTTGAAATATGTGTATTCTTGTTTGTTAATTGTTGTTAACTCTGTTAATACCTATATATTGTGTTATGGTATAATTATCGTGTTTAGTATATTGTTCTTGTCGTGGTGTGTTTGTATTTTCTAATACTTGTTTCAGAGGTATTTAGAGTGGCGGGTCAAGGATCTTACTGGGTTATATTTACGTATAACTCATTCCTTACCTGCATGTCTATGCAAATACTATTGGTGAAGACGGAGCTAGTAGGTGATGAGTTCGCTAGAGTTGATTCAATTATTGAGGTGAGCTGCCGCATTATTCGTGAATGCTGCCAAAAGTGTTTATTATTTATTCATTTTGTAATTCTCTTAGATGCTCCATAGTCTAGTGTGAGATTTGAGTTAGAGTTTTAAATTTAATATTCGAGATATTATTATTCGTAATTAATTATCAGATTATTTAGATTCTCGTTTAATTAATCAAATACTCAAATTAATTGCTAAGCTATGAAAGTATGGTTCGCCTGCCGGGTGGTCTGTGCTGGATGCCAGTCACGTCTATTGGGTAGTTTGGATCGTGACAAAGTTGGTATCAGAGCTTAGGCTTTAAGTCCCGGGTCAAGGAGCAGTATTTGTTAGAGTCTAGTTCATGGGTATGTATATATTCATACCTATAACCTTGATGCTATTGGACATTTAGGTTGTTTTCCTTTCTTTCATTCCTTATCGTTCATTGAGATAAATCGAGTTTGACAGTGGATGTCCCTTCCGTAGATGGTTAGGGCACCTGTACCCTCCTCTGCTGGACAAAAAAATTGAATTGAAAATTTGGAAATATACATACATATATATACTTGTTTATGGTGGGAGTCCGTAGATAAAAATCAGCTTGTGAGAGAAAATAAGACTTAAGTATAAGGCTTAGTGCACCAATACAGCAAGAGGTTAAGCATGAAAGCATATCATGAAATTATTAGTTGTTAAAGTGAGGATAAGACAAGAGGGTATTAAGACTGATACACATCATGATGAAAATAGATAAACTATAAACGAAGTCTGAGTCTCACCCAGAAAAATAATCAATATGCACTATTTCTTTTAGCATATGTATTATTCGGTAAAGCTTAAGATTTGAGGAAGAAGAGCAACAAATTAATAAGAAGATAATGTAGATAAGGATAAAGAGAGGACTTGAGTACTTAAATGTACTATTTGTGGTTACTATATAAGTGGGGGAGTCTACTATCGACCGATCTATCAATTTGTGTGGACGTAGTTCAAGGTCCTGGTACGTTTACGAGCTGGTTATAACTTGACACGATTTATTTTGAGGTCATCTTTGGCTGAATTGGTCGACGCCGTATTGCCTTTTTCTTGATTGCCATGAAAAGAAAATCGAATTTTAATTTTTGTAGTACCTAGTATTGAATATAAATGATTCGCCGTATGCCTACAAGCAAAGTTACCTGATCATTAGAAGTTATATATAATAAGTATGTGTTGTATATAACTATAACTTGGGGCACCAGAGTTGATTAACTGACTATTGAGTTAGTCTCGACGATTAATAAGTTTCTACATGTGTTTTTAGAGAACCTACTGAGTGTACCACCCTAATTGGGAGATGGGCTCGGGTTCTATTGTACTAAAAAGAAAAAAAATACAAATATAGCCAATGTGTATTATAGAATGGTTATACAAAGGAACTATAAGAAACAAGTTTGAAGACCTCGAGGATTAAGATGTCACTAGACCAAGCATATATCTATGACGTGCCTGAGTTTTTCTAATTGGGAAATATAATTGATCTATATACAGATAAATTAGAGTGCCAAGAATATCAAGTATTCTTTGTCATACTTGGATGCTTTGTACCCTTAGTTACGAAGTATTACTTTTTATTCTAAGATAGACCATTAATTAGAAACCATGAGTGAAATAAAAAAGGGTTAGATATTCTGAAGACATGTTACAGTTAATGTTACTAAACAACGATTAAGGAAAAAAATCAAGAGGTACTAAACACTACTAGTTTTCTGGAGTTGCTAGTATTTCTTAGAAATGGTATATAGAGCTTTCTACCACTTACTTATTTTCTTCAAACATTAAGTATGTTTGAAGATCATTTAGACTATTAATTATACCGCTCACTTTCTACAAAGCTGTTTCTAAGTTGATAGTTTTCTGTCCACTTTTTCACATTGATGCCTTGGAGTCATGAAGGTCCTTTTGATTGTAATTGGATGAGGGGTTATAGTGATTCTTTTTAAAACTAGATCAGCGATAATGTCATTGAATGTGATTCAATTTTGAAATAATGTTTGTCTACTTCTACAGTTCGTGATCTTACCGTTAAAACTTTTATTAATGTCTTTTGGATAATCGAAGGCATTAGTAATGGTCATGGACCAGAGGAATCGAGTGTTGAAGCTGTCTCCTTAGCATTCTTTTTATTAATGGCATATCAGAATATTCTCAGAGTCGATAGGAGCATATGTGGTGGTTGAGGAGGGTCCTAGCTAGGTAATATTAATTAAATGACGTGATGGTCTGAGTCAAGTGATTCTAGTTAAAATAGTGATAGGTTGATGGCATTATGCCTACTAAGGCCCTAGCATGTGTGACATTACAATCATCTTTGCTTGAACATGCAAAGTGCACTGAAACGATAGTCCTGACTTTACATGGGGTTATGATAAGATTTTAGAGGCGAGGCCTCCTAGATAGTGCATAATGAATGAGTATTATGGCTAATAGGCCGAATGTGTATACTTGTGCGGTGATTAACTTGAGGAGATTTGCACTCGAAGAGATATAATGTTTACAATATTCACTACTTTTGAGATCCATAAATTTATATTAGGATCGGAGAAAGAGAGCTAATGCTGGTAGAAAGAAGGTAATACGGGGTATCACAAATATTATTCCTAAATGTTTATACTATTCATTTGGTAAATACAAGTGTTAGAGATTCAAAATTTTCTGCAAACTTGCTTGACTCTAAAAGAAATTGAAAGTAGACTACTGTACATTTCGTGGTTAGTTTATAAAAATAATTTTAAAAAGTTGTGATCCTAATTCTGAGAAGCGTGATAAGCTGGTTGTGATCTTGTGTTGATTCTGTCCAAATCACTTATACAACATATTGACCTATGTAGCGGTACATTTGAGAGATACTTGCAATGGCACGAGATTTTATATCATCATGTGTGACAATAGTAATAATGCATAGGACATTACTGTGGGTGTATGAATGTGTTTCAGCACCATCCTACGTGAGATTATTATGTAAGGTCATATGGATATGTTCCAGTTTCATCATACATGAGATTTTTATGTAAGGGTGTTTAAATGTGTTCCCGCACTACCATATATAGAACAACAGTATAGTCATGGCACTTGGATGTGTTCCAGCGCAATGAGGACATAAAAGTATGGCTAGCCAGTCCTAAAACTGGCCTGACGATACATAGTAGATGATTCATAATCAGTTACTTTTGATCGAGTTTATACCTGATAATAGTTACTAACTTGCTATGTGGACCTTGTTGTTTGAGGCTTTATATGGATTTTGATATCATTATCTAGTTGACTGGTTTGAACCTGGTAATTTATCGTTATTGGGTCTAGACTTGACTTAGCAAGTCTTGGAGAGATCCGTAGTTGTTTGAGAAGTAAGGTACACTTTCTAATTCGTTCGAGGACGAACACTTGTTTAAGTTGGGGAGAATGTAATAAGCCAAAATATTTTTATACTTAATAATTATATGATTGTAGAATTAATTTTATTTATAGTTATTGAGTCAAATACTAATTAGTGAAAAAAGAATTTACTATATAATATATAAAATAAGGTACTAAATAAGTGGTTAGTAGGCCACATATTAGTGGATTATAAAGGACTTTGAGTCTAATTTAGAGGTGAAAATAAGTGGGACCAAGCCCATAACTCATACTACCACCCGTTTATACAATCTAGGGTATTGACATAGGAAAATCTTTAGTGTGTTAGTTCATTAGAAGAAGAACAATACAAAAGAAAAAAAAAAAGAAAAGTCAAATTGATGGGTTTGACAACAACAACCTAATTGAAGCCTTCCAATATTCATTGATTTACCTTACCGTGAACAAATTGGATTAGGAGAGGACTAGTATTTATATTCAATCTTAAAAGTTAAAGAGAAATACTGGTTTGGCAGTACAGTGACGACGGCAAATTGATTGCTAAGGTATTAATTTCATTCTCTTTTCTATGCTTTATAAAAATAAAAAAAATTAAACATAACCACCAGTATATTGAATATGGTATTGAGATTCTTTGGGTTCATTAGCATATACTTTGTCTATAGTTATTGTTGTGATACTTTTATCAAAGAAGTAAAATGATGGAACAGTAATAATTTAGTGGTATGATAATAGACATATAATTTAGACAAGGATAAAGGGGAATGATTAGGATATGATTGGATTTTAAGAATTAGATATTTGTACGATTGAAACATTTTAACAATGCTTACTCAGGTGGTTACAGTGCATTGATGAGAAATATATTTGGACGTTAATCTAATAGCTACTGCTTCGAATCTTTGCTCTTACGTTTAGACAAATTTTACTTTGGTTAATGTTTGACTCCAACTAGTGTAATTGCAATCGTTTATTAATATTTTTCGTAGATTGACCTTATTGAAGGTCGTTTGATTGGTGTTCTAGACGTTGTAAGGTCGGAGTAGTTGTGGTTAGCGAGGTAAGCAAGACTTTAAGCTTTGATGCTTGCTTTTCTAAAACTCGTTTTGAAAAAGTGTTTTCTCTGCCTGGTCCATGTGTTGGGACAAGCGCACGTTTGGCAGAATCGGTGGTCTTAGACTAGCCGTAAATATATTATTTTATGAAAAACATAAAAAAAAACTATTTATAAGTTGTTTGATGGCATGATACGGCTGTGAGCCATGATATTGAGTTTGATACTTTGATACACGGCTGTGAGCCATGGTGTTGAGTTTGATACTTTGATACGCCTGTGAGCCATGATGTTGAGTTTGATACTTTTATACGGCTGTGAGCCATGGTGTTGAGTTTGATACGGCTGTGAGCCATGATATTGGGCATTGTGTATGCCTTTGTACATCACCCGAGCATTGTGTATGCTTCTTGGTATATTTGGCGCATTGTGTATGCTTCAGTCAGCATTGGGTATGCTCTGTTACATATTTGAGGCATTGTGGTACCGTTGTCATCTTATACAGGTGTTGGTTAATTTCTTTCACTGCAGTTATTACAAGTCCATAGTATGTAGTGAGTTGAAATATGTGTATTATTGTTAGTTAATTGTTGTTAACTCTGTTAATACCTATATATTGTGTTATGGTATAATTATCGTGTTTAGTATATTGTTCTTGTCATGGTGTGTTTGTATTTTCCAACACTTATTTCAGAGGTATTTAGAGTGACGGGTCAAGGATCTTACTGGGTTATATTTACATATAACTCACTCCTTACCTGCATGTCTATGCAGATACTATTGGTGAAGACGGAGCTAGTAGGTGATGAGTTCGCTAGAGTTGATTCAATTATTGAAGTGAGCTGCCGCATTGTTCGTGAAGGCTGCCCAAAGAGTCTTTATTATTTATTCATATGATATCTTTTGTAATTCTCTTAGATGCTCCATAGTCTAGTATGAGATTTGAGCTAGAGTTTTAAATTTAATATTCGAGATATTATTATTCGTAATTAATTATTAGATTATTTAGATTCTCGTTTTATTAATCAAATGCTCAAATTAATTTCAAACGTATGAAAGCATGGTTCGCCTGGCAGGTGGTGTGTGCTGGGTGCCAATCACCTCTAGGCGGTAGTTTGGGTCGTGACACCCGGGCCTTGGCGCCGACACTTCCATATTACTCTTTTTTTTGTACTTAGAGGCTTCGTAGACATGTTGTGGGCGGTGTTTGATGTTGGATAATGAACTAGAAGTGTTGGTATTTGGAAAATATGTTTTCTCTCGTAATTATGAACTTGTTATATTTTAAAAATTGTAAAAATCAATCTCTTTTGAGTAATGGAAAAAGACTGTGGAACATTTTACACTTCTCATGCTTATCTCTTGTTATTAATTCTTATATTATCAATGGGCAAGGTTGGGTAGAACGCATCAAGTAGGCTTTCTTGATCGAAGTATCTCAGTTGAGTGTCGGTCACACTCTCCGAGGTCGGGGCGTGACAAAGAGTGACAAAGACCAAAGCTATGCTTCTTTAACAGGAGGAAACAATAGAGTTCAGAGGGTTTGGGAGAGAAATGCTTATCGTACTATGCCGAAGAAGCATGGTAATGTGTGGAGTAAGCCTAAGATTAGCCTTAGAGCCAAATATAGAAGGCTCAGTTGTGAACCTAAAACCAGCAATAGCCCAGTTAACTCCCTAAAATCCTTAAGGGATGGAGACCCTAGAGAACCAAACAACGAAGGGGAGACAAACCAATCCAAGGTTACTGCTGAATTTCATCATTTGGATTGTTAGGGGGGCTAACAGTAGGGAATTTAGGAGACATTGTGCAGAGATGGTTAAGCTGCACAAGCTTGCCATGCTGGTCCTCTTGGAAACAAGGATGACTGAGCACATGCACCTCATTCAGGAGCTGGGATTCATAGAAAAAATTTAGAACCCTGTTGTAGACCTATCAGGAGGCATCGTCATCACGTGAAAATATGGCATGCAAAAGATTGATGAAGTCTCCACTACTCCCTAGGGCATCAAATTGTTAAGGTAGCTTCCTCTTCCACCCCTTGGTTTTTCACTGCTATTTATGCCAGCAACACCTATGCTAATAGAAGGGCTCTATGGGACCAGCTCAAATCTATCTCTGATGGTTACAAGGGGAGCTGGCTAGTAGGGGTGACTTCAATGAAGTCTTAAGGGCCAGAGTTAAGCAGGGGAAAATTGCATCTCTACCCCAAGAGCTCACATGTTCTGGCACTGCCTGAATCACTGTAAGCTCATTGACTTTTAAGGGGAGTAAATATACTTGGACTAACATGAGATATAGGAATATGAGTCAATTAATCCTATATAGACTAGATAGGTGCTTTGCCAATGATGAATGGATCCAGGATTACCTTTCTAATAATGTGAGCCACCTCCCTAGAACACACTCTGATCAATGCCCTATGCTAATCAGCTTGTGGCGCAATGCTTTCAATACCACTTCCAAACCTTTTAGGTTTGAGCCCATGTGGTGTAGCCACCCATCCTTCACCAACATTGTCCAACAAGCTTATGAAGGGTGTGGTAGCCTTGAAAGAGGCAATGCCCAGTTCCAGTCCCAGGTGATGACCTGGAACAGGACTGTGTTTGGTAATATATTCCATAAGAACAAGCACATTATTTCCAAACTTAGTGGTATCCAGAAATCTAATACCTACCCCTTCAGCACCTTTCTTCAGAATCTAGAGGGCCAACTTTTGGAGGAATACTCCTCTATTCTTAAATGTGAAGATGTCTTTTGGAAAACTAAGTCTAGGATTAACTGGCTTATGGAGGGTGATGCTAATACTAGATTCTTCCATGCTTCTACCCTCAATTGGAGGAGAAGGGACAAAATCATGGCCCTGTAAGATGAAGTAGGGACTGGATTGAGGAGCAGCAAGAAATCCAGAACACTATTTACCACTACTACTCCAAGTGTTCACCACTGAACACCTAGGCTCCCCCACTCCCTGGAAAAGCATTGTCCATGATGCTCACACTCTGTCCAATAGGGGGCAAGCTACTTTGAGTTCTCCTATAAGGAGCAATGAAATAAAGGTGGCCATGTTCTCTTTCAAACCTACTAAGGCCCTTGGACCTGATGGTCTACACCCCATCTTTTACCAAAGAAACTGAAATATCCTGAAAAGCAAAATCACTCAATTCTGTAACCAGACTTTTAATTCCCTAGAAATAAGGTCTGAAGTTAATACAACCTACCTATGCCTGATTTCTAAGTATGCCAATGCCACAATCCTTAAGAATTTCAGACCTATTGGCTTATGCAACACAATGTACAAGCTGATTGCAAAAATAATTGTCAATAGAATCACGTTTGTCCTTCCTTCCATCATTGGCCCAAGTCAGGCCAGTTTCTTGTCCAACAGAAGGGCCAGTGATAATGCCGTCATAGTTCAGGAATATGTCAGTCACTTTACTAAGATGAATGGGAAAAATGCTAACATGATCCTCAAAATTGGCCTAGAAAAGACATTTGACGGACTAGAATGGTCCTTCATCAGAGACACCTTGGTTTCCTTTGGCTTTCCCCATAATATGACCAATTTAATCATGTCCTGCTTTTCTGCAAGCTCTATTTATGTCCTGGTAAATGAGGGTAGGAACCGATTTCTTCCAGCCTAGTACGGGTATCAAACAGGGAGATCATATGTCCCCTTACATTGTCATAATGTGTATGGAAAGGTTATCAAGAAGCATCGAGATTCAGGTGTAACAGGGGGGTTGATTCCCCATCAAAATCAGCCACTCTGGGCAAAAGATCTCACACCTATTCTTTGCAGATGACCTAACTCTGTTTGCTAGGGAAATACCAAGAATTGTATCACAATCATGGATACTCGGCACCATTTCAGTAGCCTATCTGGTCAATACCATAAACTCCAAAACTGTCTTCTCCAATAACTGCCATCAGGATACTATAGATAGCTTAGCAAGGACTCTGAATATCAAGCCCAACACTTCCTTTGGGAAATACTTAGGCTTTTCAATCTTCTACAAGAGGCCAACTAATAGAGATTTCCAATTCATCATTGATAACATGCAAACTAAACTAGCTGGTTGAAAAACCAAATTCATGAACATGGTTGGGAGAACTACTTTAGCAAAATCATCACTGGGATGCGTTCCTAGTCATGTTATGTAGTACATTAGGTTACCTGCCCAAGTGTGCAACCGAATGGATAGGAATTAGAGGAATTTCATATGGGGAACTACTGTTGTGAAGAAGAAAATACATGATTAAGTGGGGTATCATTACTAAGCCTAGAGAAATAAGGGGTCTTGGTGTGCATAAAACTGACCTTAAGAATACTACCAGCCATGCTAGTTTGGCTTGAAGGATGTACAACGACCCTCAGGCCCTGTGGGCTAGAGTGTTGTTCCACAAGCACTGTAATAGCAATCACCATAGCAGGCACATTGCCTCTAGAACTTGGACTAGCATCAGAAATGCCTTCATCTGCTGACCAAAGGGAGGCAGCTAAAGCCTTGTGTTCCTTTCAGTGACCTGGGCGAAAAATGTGCAAAAATGTTAATAGGTGGATAATGCATAAAGGTGATAGAATCAACCTCTATAATGACAGATGGATCCAAAACTTAGAACCTATTAGAGCTTTAATCAGTGGCCCCCTTAACAGGAGAGAGGAGAATAAAACTCTGGCCACCTGTCTCCTAAATGGCCAGCTCATCCCCAGCAGCCTTTCCTTCAACCACCCTGGAAATGTGCGTTCAAGTATAAACTGCACCATTTGTAATGCTAACCCACTTAGTATAGACAAAATGGTGTGGATCATGACCCATAATAGTCTTTTCTCCACCAAATCTGCGTACACCATGATCCTTGATCAATTTGAGAATCTGCACCAAAGTTCAGGGATGAATTTCACTTGGATTTGGTCAAAGAAGGTGCCTAACAAGATAAAATGCTTTCTGTGATTGATGACCCATGATAGACTCCCCACTACAAAATATTTGCAAAACAGGGGGATCAACTAAACACCAGGTACTTCTTCTGTGACAAAGAGGATGAAGCAATTGAGCAAGTCATAGTCAGCTGTGAGAATGCCAAGCTATTTTGGGATAACCTATCTCACATGAGCTTAGATAACCATAGAATCAACATAATCATGAATAAGCAGAACAACTGGGGATGGGAATAATAATACAATCCATAACAAAAAATTCAACTCACTCCTTAAATGGGGAGAGTTGATCCCTTTCTGCGTATGGAGATTTGGCTCACCAGAAACATCAATTTCTTTAATGGAAAGAGAGAGCCTGTCTCATGTAAGAATGCCATAGTTAAAGCTGTTGAGCTCATTCATGTGGCTGGGGAAAGCACTAACATCACTACCAATGTCCTATATATCAAGTGGCATCCTCCAAGGAGGGGCAACCCTTCAAAATGGGCTTATAAGGGGAGTAGGAGGAGTAATCCGAAACAGCAATGGGGATTGGGTGATGTGATTCATGGGAAAATAAATTATACCAATACTCTGCACTTTGAACTAATAGCTCTAATGCAGGGACTAAAAATGGAAGTCTCGAACAACTTCACGCCTTTGAGGTTAACATAGATTCGACAGAGGTAATACACAGTATCAATAAAGGCAATCTGATTTATGACACTATTGTATGTGAATGTAGGTCACTCCTAGCAGCTTTGGTGCATCCTCTAGTAAACCATAGTTATTGGGAAACAAATAGGGTGGCGGACAAGCTGGCCAAGGCAGCAAGCAAGATGAATGAAGCAAGAATAAACTTTTTGGTAGTTCCTCCGGTGTTTGCCAATGAAGCAATATGAGCAGACATCCTAGGAACTATTTTGAAAAGAAAAACAAGGGATTGTGATATTTATAATATAGAGATAGACTACAATCTTTTTGTGGAGGCTGAGACCTCTCCGAATGATGCTGTTGTAACAAACAGCCAAGCAGCAAGTTCATATATATATATATATATATATATTGTTAATTTAAAAAAAAGGAAGGACGTACTAATATATTCTAAATAAATAATAGCATTTGTACAATTATGTCAATGTTTTCCGTATAACAAAAGTAGTTATCGCGTAAATTAGGTTCTAATCCACCTGTAATTCTTATAGTAAGAGAAACAAATGGGTTGCTTCTTGGAATATGAATCATCAAATTAGTAGGTTCATGCAATATTCCTCGAATTTTAATTGATGACTGTCGAGGTAGTGGTTATCAGAAACAATGTTGGGAACTTCACGGCTGATGCGAAGTGCATTGACTGGAAATAAACTTGCTATTTTATTAGGATTTGGAGTTCTTTTTACGTCTCTTCACATTAACAACTAAGTTGCCCTTTGAAAATTGCTTGCACACCTACTAGTATCATATTGTCTTCAGGAAATTTGGGTTTTGTTTCTTCAACTGCTTAAAGTCCTTCTAAGTTTTTGTGTTTTAAGCTGAATGAAAGAGTACGAAAATTTATTGGTAATATCAAGGAAAGTTTTAAGGTTACTCATTTAGGTGACGAGCCTTAATGGGAAATGAGTTTATCTAATTAAAACATGAACATGGACTACTTGGTATCCAAAGTTGAGGGAGATGGAACTTTATATTGTAATAACTCAATCCCTCGTTTTGAGTTTTAATGTCCTATTTTACTTTTTGAGAGTTTCTGTAGGTTGTAATATTTGAGACTTATTGGTATGGTTTGAATTTGAACCCAAAGGGCTCGAGATTGTTTCGGCATATTTTGGAATTTTCAGTTGTTGCAGATTTTTGGAGCTAGTGCAGACACCTGTCCGATCGCGGCTTTCTGGCGCGACCACGGTGAAAAGGCATTGTCAAAGCTTTGTGACCATGCCATGCCTTGTGCGATTGCCCTGAAGGGAAGGGGTGACCAGATTGTTTCGTGCTATCGCGTGTGTGTGACGCAACCGCATTGCCGAACCACATTGAACTTATGTCATGATTACCATTGATTATTACACCTAAACATATGGAATCTACGGTGGAATTTGAAATTTTCAGACTAACCTAGAATCACTTAAATTTAGATTTGAACATTTAAATTGATCCAAAATGAAAAGTACAAATTTGAACTCATATGATTATGAGTCAACATAATTTGACTTTTATTTCAGGATTTAACCTTGTGAGCCTGAGATTAACTTTTTGGGTTGACTTAAAGTTTGACCATACTCATAAATTATGATACTGAATCCAATAGCATTATTTAAATATATTGAGTGATATTTCACTAAATCTATCACACTCCAAACCTGGTTAGTTGGACACAACACCTAATGCTTAACTTTGATCGAGTGAACCAACATATTATAACTTTGTAACCACAACTCATGCATGATTTAGAAAACATGAAGGTTTCTTATAAAATATCACACTTCTTTTCATAAACATTGTAAAACTTAAATAATTTAAAAGGTTACTCATACATGACATGTGAGACTTTTATAGAATGAAAAAGATATAACTTAACCCACAACGTCCACGGAGCCTCTATGTAACTCCCGTAAAATTTCATGAGATTTTATGGCTTTGAAGTTCGCCAATGATGAAAAAAGAAAACATTTTGCATGGCAAAGGAGGTTACGGAGTAGCACCTTATCTGTAATGATTTGATCGGTCGTTTTGTGTATTGTGCTTTGTTACATTTTTTTATGCTTTACACATGTATTTTTTTGATTTTATGACTTGCGTGATTGGTTAGTTTCGTACCAAAAAACTTTCGGGTTGATTCGGATCCTTGATTCTTGACTTAGAAGTTTAAATTAGAAAATATTGATCAAACTTTTACTTTGGTGAGATCGACCCCGGAACTGTATTTTTATGACCCTGATAGCTTCCTATCGTGATTTCAGACTTGGTCGTATGCCCGAAATTAATTTTGAAAGTCCGTATGTTGATTTATGTTGATTTGCCGAAATTTGACAATTTAAAGTTGAAAGGTTTGACCGTAGGTTGACTTTTTGCTATCCAGCTCGAAATTTGATTTTGGGACTTGGAATAGGTCCGTTATGGTATTTGGAACTTGTCTGCAAAATTTGGTGTCGTTTGGAGTTGATTTGATAAGATTCGGACGTTTAGTTGTAATTTTAGAAATTCTTGAACTTTACTTTGAAATTCATGCGTTTTAGTGGTTGATTCGTAGTTTTAGATGTTATTTTTATATTTTGATCGCGCGAGCAAGTTTGTATGATGCTTTTAGACTTGTATTGATATTTGGTTTGGATCCCCCAGGGCTTGGATGAGTTTTGGACATGTTCCAAAGTGGTTTGAACTGAAAATGGCAAAATCTAGTGTCTGGTACTCAGGTGTCGCAATGCGAACACTAGGGTCGCATTTGCGAAGGTGACAGAAGAGGGGCAGTTGTTGCAAATGCAACTCCCCCTTCGCATTTGCGAAGACACTAGGATTTTTGTTTGGTGCGCAATTACAAACAATTGTTTGCTTTTGCGATGATCCTCCAGTTCGCAATTGCGAAGCCTCCATTGCAATTGTGATGAATGTTGAGGTTGTCAGGATTCGCAAATGCGAGCACTGGTCCGCAATTGCGAGGGTTCGCAAATGCGAACCCTGTGTCGCAAATGCGATATCTGCAACTGGCTTAAGGGCTGAGAGACGAAATTTTTGAACACATTCTCATATTTTTGAACCCTAGGCTCTGTAAGAGAAGATTTGGAGAGGGGATTTTCATCTACAAATCATGGGTAAGTAATTCTAATCTATTTCTAATCATATTTCATCAAGATATCTTAGATTTTAACATCAAAATCATGAGCATCAAAGTGAAAACTTGTGATACTTTGTCAAGTTTTTGAAAATTGAGAAATTGAGTATTGAGAGTCGATTTGGACTCGAATTTTGAAACTGATCACATATATGAACTCGTGAGGTCATGGGTAGACGGAATCTACGGTTAGACCTGAGTTTCGACCGAGCGGGCCCTGAATTAACTTTTGTTGACTTTTTAGGAAAAGTGTAAAGATCTTAGCTTTATCTATTGCAATTGAATTTCTAGCATTGTTTGATGAGTATTTGAGTTAGTTTTGGGTAGATTTGAGCCGTGTGAAGGGGATTTTTAAGGGAAAAGTGATTTTCGAGGGTTGAGTTGGCCTAGTCGAGGTAAGTGTCTTGCCTAAGTTCGTGTGGAGGAACTACCCCTTAGGATTTGGTATTGATTGTGTCTTTGGTGCTATGTGAAAGCCGTGTATGCAAGGTGACGAGTGGGTAAACGGGTTATACATAGTATTTGCACGATTTGGGATGCTTAGACTATTTTCATGCTTTAATTGAAATGCCATATCATGATCTAGATTACCATAGTCAATCTATCCTTATTTGTGTTAGTCTATCCTTACGTGTCTTAATTTACATGTTTAGCACTTGTTCTATATCCTACTTGATAAATTGCTCTCATGCTTTAGTTGAACTTGTTGCCTCTTTTATTGTTACATGCTATCTCTTCATTGGTAATTATCATTATTTGAAGTTGATGTTTGTGTTATCTCTTTCCTTGTTGATTATTGTTTCTTGAAGTAATTGTTCATGTCCCTTTCTTTGTTAATTTCCATTTTCGAAACTCATTGTTAAATGTTATCTCCTTTCTTGTGAGTGAGTTTTATCTAGTATCATGGTTATACATTATCTCTCTCATTGTTGAGTTATTTGGTGTTGAAGTTGTGAAAGTCGTTAACACATTAAGGCGAAGTTGTTTATTGTTGAGACATCTATTATACTGACGATTTTACATTCATTGTTTTTGTTGATATTCTTGTATACGTTGTGGTGCAGCTATTGTTGTGAAAATATCGATATTGATGTTGTTGGCAAGTTGTGATATATGGGCACTTGGGGTGTGAATTATTAGTGTGATGTGATATTGACGCACATATGGTGGCATAAGGCTTGGGGTTAATGTGCAAGCGGCAGTATAAGGTGCGATCTATGTGCGTGTTGCTTGTAGGGGAATTACGTGAAGTCACGCGGCGTCACAAGGTGAGCTAAAGTGCGTGTAGCTATTTCGGGAAAACTATTTTCAAAACCTGTTTCAAATGTAAGGCTCACGCGGCGGTATAAAGAAATATTGTGATTGAGATTATGAAATGTGTATACGAGGCGGAACCTCGGTTGTGATTCTTGATTTATACGAGGAGGTACCTCGGTGATGATTCTTATTGTACACAAGGCGGTACCTCGTTGTGATTCTTGTTGTGTACCCTATTTTTGCAAGTAGTTTTGGTGGTAACGTGTCTTGTTGTTTATGTTTTTCCTTGTTTAGAAGTTGTTGTCTGTATATGATAAATTTAATTCTCTTAGCTGCTTCTAGTTCCATGTTTAAACTTGCGGTATTAGTTTACGTTATTATCTTGTTTAGTATCATTTATTTATCTTTTTTCCATTATTATACGTTCTTATGGTTTTATTCTGTTTACTTATATCCTAGTAGGTGTCTTGACCTGACCTCGTCGCCACTCTACCGAGGTTAGGCTTAATACTTATTAGGTACCATTATGGTGTACTCATACTACGCTTCTGCTCATTGGATAGTGACAAGTTGATATCAAAGATCTAGGTTAATAGGTGTTACGAGTCATAAGCAAGTTTTGTAGAGTCTTGCGGATTGGTATGGAGATGTCTGCACTTATCTTTGAGAGGCTATGAAACTGTTAGAAAAAACTTCACTTCTTTGAATTCCTTATCGTGCGAATTGGTTGACTTCAAAAACTGAATCTTTGACTTTCTATTCTCTCACAGATGGTGAGAGCACGCACTGCTGGATCCGACAATCACACACCCGCGCGCCCTACTAGAGCCGTGAGAGGCCGGGGCCGGGGTTGGGGTCGGGGTAGAGGCCGAGGACGGGCATGTGGTGCGGCCAGAGTACCTGCCCGAGCTACGACAGAGGAGCCAGTAGTAGCTCTAGTTGGGGGACAGGCACCCGAGGCACATGTTTCCACCCTAGCACTTCAGGAGACCCTCGCACAGTTCTTGAGCATGTTCGGCACCTTAGCTTAGGCGGGGTTGATTCCACTTGCACCAGCCACATCTTAGGCTGGGGGAGGAGCTCAGCCTCGGGCGGCCCATACCCCAAAGTAGCAGGTCCACGTTAATTAGGTCCTAGAGGTTATACCGGTACAACCTGTTGCTCTGGTTCAGCCCGTGGTTAGGGCAACATCATCTGAGGAGGAGCAGCTTAGGCTTGAGAGGTTCAAGAAATATCACCCTCCTACTTTCAGTGGTTTGGTTCCAGAGGATGCACATTGTTTTCTTAAGGAGTGCCGCCGTATTCTCCGCACTATAGATATTATGGAGACGAGCGGGGTTGCTTTCACTACTTTCCAGCTGTTTGGAGTGACATATCAGTGGCGGGAAGTGTATGAGGAGGGTAGCCCAGCCGAGGTGGCTTCACTTACATGGACTCATTTTTCAGAGTTATTCTTGAGGGAGTTTGTCCTGAGACCTTTTGGGATGCATGGCACGCGAAGTTTGAGCAGCTGCGGCAGGGTGTTTTGTCAGTGTCGGAGTATGCTGTCCAATTCAGTGATATGTCCAGACACGCACCTGCCTTGGTTTATACTGTTAGGGAGTGAGTCCGTCGATTTATCGAGGGGCCCAACTATGGTACTAGGTTCAGCATGGCTCGAGAGTTGGAGACAGATATCCCATATCAGCAGGTGGTAGAGATTGCACGGAGGTTGAAGGGTATGAGGGGCCGTGACAGAGATGATAGGTAGGCCAAGAGACCTCGTGACAGAGATGATAGGTTGGCCAAGAGGCCTCGCGGTGCGGGAGGATTTAGTGGTGGTCACGCTGCAGCTTCAACCCGTCATGGGAGAGGCTATGTGAGCCATCTAGTTCATTCAGCACTTCCTACCTCTAGTGGTGCCCCGGTTGTTCCGAGGTCTCTGGTTGCACACTTTGCTCAGCCACTTTCTAGTGCACCTCCTACACGGGGTGCCTTCAACGGTCAGTCCAGCAGACAAGGCCCGAGCTAGTCCCAGTAGCCACACACTCCGAGAGCCTTCTTTGAGTGTGGTGATACATTCCACATGGTTAGACACTGCCCCCATACTCAGGAGGGGTCCACCTCCACAGGCCACTCAGGCTCCACAAATTCAGTTAGGTCCATAGACTTCTCAGGCCATGGTTGCTGCCCCAGTTTCCACTCCACTCGCACAACTAGCTAGGGGTGGAGGAGGGGTGGGTAAAGGTCGCCCTAGAGGGGGAAGACAGGCTAAATTCTATGTTGTTTTGGGTAGGATGGAGGTAGTTGCTTCAATGCAATCATTACATGTACGATTCTAGTTTTCCATAGAGATGTATCGGTCTTATTTGAATCAGGATCCACTTATTCATATTTGTCATCTTACTTTGCTCTGTATTTGGGTATATCGTGTGATTCTTTGAGTTCTCCTGTTTATATGTCCACGCCTGCTAGAGATTCTACTATTTTGGACCATGTGTATCGGTCATGTTTAGTTATTATTGGTGGTTTTGAGACCAGAGTTGATCTATTGTTACTTAGTATGGTAGACTTTGATGTTATCTTCGGTATGGATTGCTTGTCACCCTATCACGCTATTTTGGATTGTCACGCCAAGATTGTGACATTGGCCATGCCAGGTTTTCCACGATTAGAGTGAAGGGGTGCCTTAGATTATGTCCCTAGGAGGGTTGTGTCATTTCTGAAGGCTTAACGGATGGTTGAGAAGGGGTGTGAGAGATGTCAATGCTAATACTCATACCATTGAGTCAGTCCCGGTAGTAAGAGACAATCCAGATATATTTCTAGCGTATCTTCCGGGCATGCCACCTGATAGGGATATTGATTTTGGTATTGACTTGTTGCCGGGCACTCAGCCAATTTCTATCCCACCATATCGTATGGCCCCAACAGAGCTGAAGGAGTTAAAGGAGTAGTTGCAAGAGTTTCTTGATATTGGTATAATTCAACCTAGTGTATCGCCGTGGGGGTGCTCCGGTCTTGTTTGTGAATAATAATGATGAACTATACGTATGTGTATTTATTATCGGTAGTTGAACAAGGTTACAGTGAAGAATAGGTATCCATTGCCACACATTGATGACTTATTTGATCAGGTACAGGGTGCCAGAGTGTTCTCAAAGATTGACTTGCGGTCAAGTTATCATCTGCTAAAGATTCGGGATCCGGATGTTATGAAGACTTCCTTTAGGACTCGGTATGGTTATTACGAGTTCCTTGTGATGTTTTTTGGGCTGACCAATGCCCCAATAGCATTTATGCACCTGATGAACAATGTATTCTAGCCTTATCTTAATTCATTCGTCATTGTGTTTATAGACGACATATTGGTGTGCTCTCGCAGTGGGGAAGATCATGAGCAACACTTGAGAATCGTGCTCCAGACCTTGAGAGAGAAGAAGTTGTATGCTTAATTCTCAAAATGTGAATTTCTGCTTGATTCAGTGGTGTTTCTGGGTCATGTGGTGTCGAGTGAGGGGTTAAGGTAGATCTAAAGAAGATTGAAGCAGTGCAGAATTGGCCCAGACCGTCTTCAACTATTGAGATTCAGAGTATTTTTGGTTTAGCCAGGTATTATCATCTTTTCCTAGAGGGTTTCTCATCTATAGCTACACCTATGACCAGATTGACCCAGAAGAGTGCTCCTATTCAATGGTCCGAAGAGTGTGAGGCGAGCTTCCAAAAGCTCAATACTGCTTTGACTACCGCCCCAGTGGTGGTCGTGTTGCCTATGGGCTCGGGGTCTTATACTTTGTATTGTGATGCGTCACGTGTTGGCCTCGGCGCGGTGTTGATGCAAGATGGTAGGGTGATTGCCGACGTGTTTCGATAGCTGAAGACCCATGAGAAGAATTATCCAGTCCACGACTTGGAGTTAGCAACCATTGTTCATGCATTGAAGATTTGCCAACATTATTTGTACAGTGTCCCTTGTGAGGTCTTTACCGACCACTGGAGTCTTCAGCATCTGTTCAAACAGAAAGATCTTAACTTGCGGCAGCAGAGGTGGTTAGAGTTGCTTAAGGACTATGATATCACCATTCAATATCATCCCGAGAAAGCCAATGTGATGGCCGATGCCTTGAGTCGAAAGGGGGAGAGTTTGGGTAGTTTAGCATATCTAGCGGTAGGGGAGAGGCCATTGGCATTGGATGCTCAGGCCTTAGCCAACCAGTTTGTTAGATTGGTTGTCTTGGAGCCCAGTCGAGTTCTTGCCTATTTGGTTTCTCGGTCTTCTCTATATGACCGTATCAGAGAGCGTCAGTATGACGACCCCTGTTTGCTTGTCCTCAAGGACACGGTTCAGCGTGGCGATGGCAAGGAGGTTACTATTGGGGATGACGGTGTGGTGTGGATGCCGGGCCGGTTATGTTTGTCTAATGTGGATGGGTTGCGTGAGTTGATTCTTTAGAAGGCCCACAGTTCGCTGTACTCCATTCATCCAAGTCTCGCTAAGATGTATCAGGATTTGAGGCAGTACTATTGGTGGAGGAGGATGAAGAAAGACATAGTGGAGTATGTAGCTCGCTGCCTAAATTGTCAGTAAGTGAGGTGTGAGCATTAGAGGTAGGGCACTTTGCTTCAGATATTTGAGATTCCCGAGTGGAAATGGGAGCGTGTCACAATGGATTTTGTTGTTGGGCTTCCATGGACTTAGATGAAATTTGACGCATTATGGGTGATTATGGATATGTTGACCATGTCGACTCATTTCATTCCGGTAATGACTACCTATTCTTTAGAGCAGCTCGCTTGGATCTATATCCGCAAGATTGTCCGACTTTATGGCGTGCCGGCATCCATCATCTCTGACTAGGGTACATAGTTCACATCGCACTTCTGGAGAGCTGTACAGCGCGAGCTAGGAACGCAGGTTGAGTTGAGTACGACATTTCACCCTCTGACGGATGGACAGTCCGAGCGCACTATTTAGATATTGGAGGATGTGCTTCGTGCCTGCGTTATGGATTTTTTTTT
>MCJB01004213.1:46469-140425 GCA_002018475.1 Nicotiana obtusifolia
TGGTGGGGGAGAACGTGATTTTGAAGTCTAAGAACACTATGGAACATCAAACAACGCAATCGATCTTCAGTTCATCAACTCTGTCTAGTATTTTTATTAGTTTTTCAATACTTCATCTTTTGATTTTGTTGAACATGAGTGGCTAGTCACCCCTTGTTTTGGGGTTGTGATTAGCCATGAATATTGTGTTTCGAACTTGACGATTTCGTTTTTATAATTCATGTTCATATGATAGTTTCTTCAATTCTATGCCTAATTGCTTGATTGTTTTGGCCATCAATTGAGTTCTATCAATTATCTATACTAAGTTTGGGAAAACTATGTTTAGATTAGAAAAAGAATTGAAGAAAGCATGTTCTTAACCTTTTAAGGGGGGCAGATTCGTGGTTAAGATAGGAATATACTTAATCACCATGCTTAATTGAATATCGTGTTTTTATTGCATTCTTGCTAGATTTATTCCATAGGAATATAGGTGTTAATCTTGTTAAAAATAGGCGAATAGTACTTCGGAAGAAGGCTATGAGTATATTTATCGATCAATTAGCAATCATACATGAATTATATGAACGAGAAGTCAATTAGAACGCAATAGGATTTGGAAAATAGTCACAACCCTGGAATATTTGTTTTATTGATTACAGAATACATACCTTTTTCTTTGCAATTCTTAGATATAAATTAGAATTATAAGTTAGAATAACCCAACAATTGAACTCGATTCTTGCTTGTTTAAATAACAGTGTTAGTTCGTTAGAAAGTAGTAAATTTAAGTTCCTGTGGGTACGACAACCTGGACTCATAATCCTATATTACTTGTCGATCGCGTATACTTGCGTGTGCGTTAGGGAGCAACAAGTTTTCCTAATTCCAAAATCACCAGACGAACCTATTGGAACTATCAAAACACAAATCCGGGGTCACTTACTCAAAAGTCAAACCTTGGTCAAGTCTTCCAACTTATAGCTTTCACATTGAAAATCGTTCTATCAAATCCATTTGTAACCACCCAAAAAATCAAAACCAACCATAAAAAAAAGTTATAATACATCATATGAAGCCACTTGAATTTTCGAATCACAAAACAAAATTTTGGAACTCAAAAATACCGATCGGGTCGTTACATTTGCCCTTTTTCATATTTTCTCCAAATGTTGTACTCTGACATGCTATGTTTCACTTGACCAAAATATTATAAATATTTCAAGCCTTCCAAGATGATTATGATGCTAGAATGTTTCATGAACATGAATATGACTTAATGGATTTCAAATAAAAAAGAAATATTTTTATTGAGCCTATTTTAAAGATGATAATTTATGACTAAATGCGCTAAATGTAGTAAAATATTTTTGGGATATTCTTAGTTAACTAAAAAAGTATTTTCAAAAGAGAACAAATACCTGAAGCTACATATGTCAGTGTAGGACTGTGATCGTACCCACTAGTTTGGGCAATCAAATAGGCACCCTTGATTGGACTAATTGTAAATACTCAGACAAAACTATGATGAGATGCCTCATCCGCCTAAAGTGAGCACCATAAAGTATACATCGTGACTATTTATGCTAGTGATTATGGACTCCCCACTACAAATATTAAATTTGCTTAAAGTCCAAACTCTTATATACTTTATGAAATGAAATGAAATAGTTATTATCTGCATATTGTTCTTCCATGTTTCTACCTTGTGTTCATGTCCAATGTTATGGAACTTGCGATGTATACGACTACTCTTCATTATGTATTCACGTTCCTTTTGTCGGGGCAGTGCATCCTTTCTTGGATATAAGTAGTGCTACTTTTGACAGCGTGGAACCTTGCTAGATGCCTCCATCAATTTCTCGGTCTTTTGGTGAGCTCCATCTCATTCCCGGGATATTTTCTTTTATGTACAGAATTTCACTATTATTTTAGGTATAGCCAAAGCCTTTTCACTGATACTTCTTTTATTCACGCTATTATGGAGCACATGTTATGTTATATTTTTTGTCATTTCCTATTGATATTTCATATGTCATGTATGAATAATTATTTTTTTAGTTTATATTTTTAAATTAATCAAAGGCAAGTTTAATATAAGAAAACGTAACGACCTGGCCAGTCGTTTTGTGTATTTGAGCCATATTTCCTCATCTGATGCTTTATATGCTTATTTTTTGCTTTGCAACTTGCGAGGATTGTTAGTTTTGTTTCGAAAAGGTTTTGGAGTGCATTAAAACATTTAGTTCCATGGTTGGAAGCTTAAGTTATAAGAGTTGATCAAGGTTTGAATTTTGCTTAAACGACCTTGGATCAGCGTGTTGATGGTTGTAATACATTTGCATGGTGACTTTGGACTTTAGGTTATGTCTTGATTTGTATTTGGAGGTTCCTAGGTTGATTTGGCTCTAATTGATGAAAGTTTAAATTTTGAATATTTAGAAGGTTCATAAGTTTGACGAGGAGTTGACTTTGAAAATACCGGTTTTGGATTATTGTTGCGGGACTTGGAATCGGTTCGTTATATCATTTGAGACTTGTGTATAAACTTTGAGGTCATTCCGACTTGGTTAGACTTAGTTCGATATGGATTTGGAAGTTGGAAGTTTAATTAGTTCAATAAGTTTGAATTGAGGTGCGATTTGTGATTTTGATGTTATTTTGTGTGTTTAAGGCCTCGAGTAAGTTCGTGTTATATTTTGAGACTGGTTGGTATATTTGGATGGGGTCCCAAGGGCCTCTGGTGTATTTCAGATGGATTCTGGATCATTTTAGAGGTCAAGCCGTCACTGAATGGGTTGTTGAAGCCAGCTCTTTTGTAGGAAAACTTTTGCGACTATAAACAAATTAACTGTTTGTGTAGCTTGGAAAGCCGTCCCTTATGGGTTGTTGAAGCCAGCCCCTTTTGTAGGGAAACTTTCGTGCCTATGATCTAGCTTGCTTTCCTTGAGTCTCTTGCTTTGTTCTTCGAGAGACAAGGGCTTTTTAGAGTATTTTTTCTCGTGCTTGAGGTAAGTATCTTGCCTAGGCTTTGCTTGAGGGTATTTTTCCTGTCGAGTATGATGCTTTCTATAAGTAGGGGGGTGACACACGTACGTGGTGATCAACGTATATGCGTCCACCGTGGTTATTCATGATCCGAGTAGACATTAGGCTATTATGTGCCTTATTTTGCTATCATGCCTTTGTGTTACCGTACGAGTTTTTTCTACATGTATAACTACTTGAGCTATTATTCATGTTAGAAATCATGTCTAAGCAATTTACTTATTTGTTTGAGACTTGATAGAGCTATTTTGCTATGTTGAGTTGTTTGCCTCTATTGTTGTCATACTTTTCAGTCATGATATTACATCCACGTGTTATTTCACCATTTCTATATACTTCTTACTTGTTATCACATATGTTGTTAGTTTCCTTACTTGTCAGATACGGATTTCACCGGATTGGTGGCATGTTGGTATAGTCATTGCGATATATTGATTTTTGATATTATAAGATGTTGGCATATTGATATTTAAGAGGATTAATGACTGAACTGGGGCCATAGAGGCGTGTTGATAGTGATATTGTGGTAATGTGTACATTAGGCCCCCCTACTAGGCTGAGTGGTACTAATATTGAGGTGACGTGTGCCAGGCCATTTGGGCTAAGTTATGATGATCGTTAATTTTTTATCAGATCACTGCTTGGGCTAGAGTCTGCCCCTCCGGAGTCAGGCGATAATTCATGTTACTTTAGGCCGTATGAGTGCAGTCATTCTGTACGTGCATAGAGAGGGGCTTTATGCCAGGCACCCGTACAGTGCCGAGGTTGTACTTATTCATGATGTAACTATAAATTCGTTGATTTTGGTATTGATACTTGTCATGAAGGCATAGAGACGCATCTCCCTCATGCTAATTGATACTTTATGTCTTGCAATTGATGCCCTAACTGATTTATTTGAAAATCATGCCTATTTTTCTATAAACGTGATCAGTTAAACTTGATATTCTTGAGCTCCCTTTCCTTTTGCTATTATCATTATGTTGTTACCATTATTGTTGGCTGATTGAAAGTGAGTAGCGGACTTTGCCAATCCCGTCACTAACTTCAATCCGAGGTTAGACTTGCTACTTACAGAGTATATGAGTTTAGTTATACTCATACTATGTTCTGCACTTTATGTGCAAATCCAGGTGCTGTAGAAAGAGTAGATTGCGAGAAAGTCGTACCACTACCTGTTGGAGATTTCAAGGTATCCCTACTGTTCCATTCGCAGGCCTTGGAATCCCTTTTCTTCTTTGTTATTACTGCTATGTACTTTAGACAGTACTGTATTGTTATCTAGACCATTGTACTTATTTATTCTATGGAGCTCATGTACTCGTTAACACCAGGTTCTGGCATGGTATTTCAGTTGCATCACTATTTGGCTACAGTTATTTATCTAATTCTTCTTTTTAGATTATTTCTTTCAAGAATGTTGGCTTGCCTAGTAAGCAGTATTAGACGTCGTCACAGCTTCGGTGGGATTTGGGATCGTGACAGAAAAACTTATATGTTATTACATTATGCATAACTTATAAATAGTAAGTGATGACAGGTTGGTCTGCTCGATCAAGTCATGATATCGAGTTTCATGTCCATCCCACAAGGTTGGGGCATTAAACTGTATGACATCATGAAATAAAGAGTGTCAGTGATAAGGCCAAGCTATACCTAAAAGAATGACCAAAAAGACACGCTGACATAAAATGGGTTTCCTATACAGCTGAAAAAGAAAGGGAGATGCCTATCGAATAACCACCACATCATCGTGAATATTAATACCTGCATCCACAAGAGATATGCAACACCCCCAGCGAGGAATCTGAGTATGAAATCACGAGTATCCAATATGCATCATATGCTCCCTCACCTATAGAACGGGGCAAGACGTCTAAGAAACACATGATAACACTATAAAATTTAAGATGTAAGCAAATTATTTCATAAATCATAATAATTTTTAAAGCTTTAAACAAATTTATTACATTTGTAGCAGTCCATTTGACATTGACATGTGCATATAATTAAAACACCATGTGTAACGTATGATATTCAATCTCGACTCAATTAGATAAGACGTCTCACCATAATGTTTTGTAGCTCTGGCATAAACTTTGTTGGCAATAATAATCCCAACCAAGGGAGACTATCTCATAACTTTAAATCAATGGTTATGATCGTAGCCTAACCAATACGTGTAGAATTGGGTATTTAAGCCAAACACCTTGTCAATCCTCTAAGGTTACTCCCAAAACTTTATTCCTATTTAATTTGGAATAGTTGACCCACAAAACATAGTCTTTAAGCTTAGGCTTTGTAGCCAAAATGTCATTCTTTTATCACATGCATACTCGTTCAATTGGAAATTATAATATCATGTTTATGTTCGTTTATAACTTTGGAAGCACCCATTAATCATTTAAATGATGTGAAGCGTAATATTTGGTTTATATCATTTTGAAACACATTGATAATGCTTACCCCGCATAATCAAACATTAACATTTAAAACTTCTATTCCAATGTTTCGAAGTCATGAATTTTGAAAGAACTTTGTGAAAGAGAAAGCTCAATATACCTTAAATATCCTATTAGCCCTTGTTTGCCTCAAGTATCTCAAGTGGCTCAACAAGAGTTTGATCTGCATGTTACAGTAGATATTCATGATTACCGACTCATTCAAGCCTAAAATGTTCTATTCCAAGGTATAAAAATTTACATTCGTTGGTCAACTCAACTTTTTTCGTTTTAGGTGTTAGGGAGTCCAACCAATTCATTAGAAATCCTAAACCACATCTTTATATCAACCCAAGAACATTAAATCCTAGTTCTTCTTTATATATGCGTTTTACAATACTTATTGAACACGACATATAAGGCTGGGGTAGTGGGCTTACCTCTTTGTCGAACGCAAATTTTGAAGAAATTGAGTTCTTGTGGAGTTCATGGGAATCCTTGAGAAATCTTGAAGTCCAAGTAAAGGAGATGCTACTACATGTGTTTAATGGAAGGAAATAGTTAAGAACCTCCGTTAGATGATTTTTACATTTTATAGAGTTATACCTAATGTAGGACTCCATTACTCTATAAAGGGAGTCTGATTACTTGTAAAACACATTTTGATACGCATTCCAAAGCAATATATCACTATTCTCTTTAAGCTCTTATTCTTCTGTGTCTCGATATCGATCGAAGTACATTCGACTCGAGGGTGGCTAACCTTCCAAGGTTGAAATTAACCAATTCGTGTGGTTTCCATATACTTTACCATCATTTATTTCAATTGTAATCTAACTTATCATTTTGTGTCTAGTTAATTTACGTATCCTTAAAACCACTTACAAATTCAATTGTTATCCGATTCTAAAGGTAAACAGTTTGGCGCCCACCGTGGGGCTAAGGATAATAGTTGTTATTTGATACAAATCTCCAAAACAAACACTACTTTACACTTGTTCTTTGAAGTGTCTCTAATTCAACTCTCAATCAGCACCCCTACATATTGACAACGAGTCCGGTCAACACGGTAAAAAAATAACATAGCGCCCCGTGACGAGGTACTACCTGTTGATCCCATCGAAATTCCGATCGCAGATTCAATTGTCGCTAATTCACATGTGGTTATCGACACAAATGTGCTTACCGACCCCGAGAATAGTGTCCGTGGTGGAACCTGATCGGCAGCTCAAAATACACAAAATATTGGAGGAGACGGGAGCAATCTACGGGGTGATTTTTGAAATATTGCAGGCTCAACAAGCGACGATGGCTCAGTTACTGAACCAAAGTCGCGTACCGAGCAGAATTGAACCCGATTCGTCCTAGGAAGTCACCTGCAGGGATGAACCGGTCACAGAGAGGTTGAATGAAAACGAATCAGGGACTACCCCCCCAGATAATAAGGATGCTCGAGGAACTGACCAAACGGGTAGAATCAGGGGAAAAGAAAATCGAAGCTAATGACAAAAAGGTGGAAACCTACAATTCCAGGGTCGACCAAATCCCAGGAGCATTGACGATATTGAAAGGCCTGGATTCTAAGAAGTTCATGCAAAAACCTTTTCCTCCAAGCGCGAATCCAAAGCCGATCTAAAAGAAGTTTTGCATGCCCGAGATTCCTAAGTACAATGGAACGATCGATCCAAACGACCATGTAACCTCCTATACATGTGCCATCAAAGGGAACGCCTTAGAGGATGATGAGATCGAGTCTGTCTTGTTGAAAAAGTTCAGAGAGACCCTGTCAAAGGGAGCCATGATATGGTACCATAACCTACCTCCTAATTCTATTGACTCGTTTGCTATGCTTGCAGATTCCATCGTAAAAGCACATGCCGGAGCTATCAAGGTCGAGCCAAGGAAGTCAGACCTCTTCAAAGTGAAACAGAGGGATAATGAAATGATCAAAGAGTTTATGTCCCAATTTCAAATGGAGAGAATGGAATTACCCCCGGTTGCGTATGATTAGGCCGTTCAAGCTTTCATCCAGGGACTCAATGTTCAAAGCTCGGTGGATTCACGGGAGTTGAAACAAAACCTGAAAGAATATTCGGCTGTAACTTGGGCCAACGTGCATAACCAATATCAATCAAAAATAAAAGTCGAAGATGATCAACTTGGAGCCCCTTCAAGGTCCGTTTTTCCCATCAGAGTTGTTGATAGAGCCAAGAGAGACTTTGATCGTGAGCCGAGATCAAGCAGGGATCATTATCAACCGTATAATGGGGATGGAAGAGGTAATAAATCCGGGAGATATCCCATATGAAGTGAAAGGAGAAGTGATCGAGGTCAAAGTAACCAGGGACTTACAGGAAAGAACGGTCTTGACAGGCCTATCGGTCCTAAGGAAGCACCGATGTTATCCGAATACAACTTTAACGTCGATGCTGCCACTATTGGTATCAGCTATCGGATACATCAAGGACACTAAATGGCCTCGACCTCTACAATCAGATCCAATCCAAAGGGATCCTAACCAGACGTGTAAATATCACGGCACTCACGACCACAGAACGGAGGATTGCCGACAATTGAGAGAAGAAGTAGCCCGATTATTCAACAACGGGCATTTTCGAGAATTCCTGAGCGACCGAGGCAAGATTCATTTCAGGAATAGGGATTCTAACAAACTGATCAAACAACCAGAACCTCAACACGTCATTAACATGATCATCGGTGGGGTCGATGTCCCTTAGGGGCCAATGTTGAAGCACACCAAAGTATCCATCACGAGGGAAAAACGGACTCGAGATTACATACTGGAAGGAACCTTGTCTTTCAACGACGAGAACGCGGAAGGGATCGTGCAGCCCCACAATGATGCACTAGTAATAAATGTACTCACAAATAAATCTCGAGCTAAGCGTGTGTTAATTGATCCAGGTAGCTTGGCCAACATCATCCGATCGAGGGTCGTGGAGCAACTCGGCCTACTAGATCAAATCGTACCTGCAATCCGGGTTCTAAACGGATTAACATGGGATGTGAAACCACTAAGGGAGACATAATATTACCTGTGAATACCGCCTGGACCATCCAGGAAACTAAGTTTTACGTGATTGAAGGAGACATGAGGTACAACACTTTGTTCGGGAGGCCTTGGATCCAAAACATGAGGGCGGTGCCCTCGACTCTGCACCAAGTGTTAAAATTCCCAACACCAGGTGGGATTAAAACAATGTATGGAGAACAGCCAGCCGCAAAGGAGATGTTTGCAGTCGAAAAGGCAATTTCGATATCTGCACTTGCATTGTCAAAGGGGCCGAGTTCGATCACAAGGCAAGAAGCTAAATAGCAATTACCGACACCAGCCCCGACGCAACCAGAGAACCAGGGGACTGATGAAGACGATGATTACGAGGTTCCCAGGTTTTTTATAGCCCCCTGATGATTCTGATGCCACTAAATCGACAGCCGAGGAGCTAGAACAGGTAATATTGGTTGAGCATCTACCTGACCGAAGGTATACCTGGGCACGAGGTTAAGTCCCGAGCTCAAGAAAAAACTCATTCAGTTTCTTATAGCTAACATAGATTGTTTCGCTTGGTCCCACCTTGATATGACAGGGATCCTGTTGGAAATAATCACTCACAAGCTAAGCCTAGACCAGAAGTCCCATCCGGTCAAGCAGAAGAGGAGGCCCTAGTCCGAGGTGAAACATGCTTTCATCAAGGACGAGGTATCTAAACTCCTAAAATAGGGTCCATTCTGGAGTTTAAATACCTGGATTGTTTAGCAAACGTAGTGGTAGTCCCTAAAAAGGGAATAAATTGCGAATGTGTGTAAACTATAAGGATTTGAATAAGGCATGTCCCAATGACTCCTTCCCTTTGCCCACCATCAATCACATGATTGATTCCACGGCCGGCCACGAGATTCTCACTTTTCTCGATGCCTACTCCAGGTACAACCAAATACGGATGAATCCGGGTGATCACGAAAAAACCTCATTCATTACTGAATACGACACATACTGCTATAACGTGATGCCATTCAGATTAAAAAACGCCGCTGCCACTTACCAATGCCTAGTAAACCGGATGTTCGAGGAACAAATAGGAAAATCAATGGAGGTTTACATTGACGATATATTGTTTAAGTCCTTGCGAGCAGAGGACCATTTAAAACATTTGCAGGAAACCTTCAGCATATTGAAGAAATACAATATGAAGCTGAACCCAGAGAAATGTGCATTTTGAGTTGGGTCAGGTAAATTCCTCGGATTCATGGTATCCAACCGGGGAATCGAGATCAACCCCGACAAGATTAAAGCCATCAAAGATATCATGGTTGTGGACAACATGAAGGCCGTGCAATGATTAACCGGGCGCATAGCCGCCCTGGGGTGATTCATCTCGAGGTCCTCCAGTAAGAGAAGCCGATTCTTCTCACTATTGGAAAAGAAGAATAACTTCTTATGGACCCTGGAGTGTCAACGGGCCTTGGAGGAACGCAAGCGGTATCTTTCGAGCCCACTGCTGCTTCACACGCCGAAGAAAGACGAACAACTATACTTGTACTTGACAGTATCGGAGATATCGGTAAGTGGATTCCTGGTCCGGGAAGAGCAAGGTACACAATTTCCAATTTACTATATTAGAAGGACTCTAGGTGAGATCGAAACTAGGTATCCTCACCTGGAAAAATTGACGCTCGATTTGTTAAGCGCCTTTAGGAAGCTGAAACAAAATTTTCAATGTCTTCCTATATGTGTTGTGACTACTTACCCATTGCGAAATATAATGCATAAACCCGAGCTCTCGGGACAATTGGCCAAATGGACCGTGGCTGCCATTAAATCTCAAATATTGGCGGACTTCATGGCCGACTTTACATCGACCCTAATACCTAAGGTCGAAAGAGAGTTGTTGGTAAACTCGGGGACATCTTCGGGGATCTGGACCTCTTTACGGACGGCGCCTCGAATGCAAAAGGATCTAGACTTGGCATCGTGTTGAAGCCACCAATAGGCAATGTAGTTAGACAATCTATTAGGACTGTGAAATTGAGGAACAACGAGGCCGAATATGAGGTCATGCTTGGAGGTCTCGAACTAGCCAAAAGCTTGGGGGCAGAGGTAATTGAAGCCAAGTGCGACTTCCTCTTCATGGTGAACCAAGTTAATGGGACATTCGAGGTCAGGGAAGAACGAATGCAAAGATACCTGGATAAGTTGCAGGTAACATTACATCGATTCAAAGAGTGGACTTTGCAATGCGTACCTCGGGATCAAAATAGTGAGGCCGATGCCCTTGCTAAGTTAAGATCATCGGTCGAGGACGATGAGTTCAACTCGGGGCAGTCGTACAACTTATGACATCAGCAGTGGAAGACGGCCATAGCGAGATTAACTCAATGAGACTAACTTGGGATTGGAGAAATAGATATATAGAATATCTGAAGACCGGAAAGCTACCCTCGGATCCGAAAGAATCCAGGGCCCTGCATACGAAGGCAGCCCGATTTACTTTGTCCGAAGACGGAACCTTGTTTAGAAGAACATTTGATGCCTCGCTCGCGATATGTCTAGGACCAGGGGACACTGAGTACGTTCTGAGGGAAATCCACAAAGGCACCTGTGGAAATCATTCAGGCGCCAAATCATTGGTTCGAAAAAATAACCAGAGCCGGCTACTACTAGATCGATATAGAAAAAGACGCGAAGGAGTTCGTACAAAAATGTGATGAATGTCAAAGACATGCTCCAATGAGTCATCAACCAGGGGAGCTGCTGCATTGCGTTCTATTACCATGGCTGTTCATGAAGTGGGGAATAGACATCGTTGGCTCCCTTCCATGAGCACTCGGCAAGGCTCAATTTATATTGCTTATGAGTGACTATTTTTCTAAATCGGTGGAAGCCCAGGCATACGAGAAGGTCAGGTAGAATGAGGTCATCGACTTCATTTGGGACCACATCATATGCCGGTTCGGAATTCCAGCCGAGATCGTGTCCGACAACCGGAAACAATTCATCGGCAGCAAAGTAAGCAAGTTGCTCGAAGACCACTAGATCAAAAGGATCCTATCAACGCCCTATCATCCTAGTGGGAACGGACAAGTGGAATCAACCAACAAAACCATACTCTAGAAACTCAAAAAGAGGTTAACTGACTCTAAAGGGAAATGGAAGGAAATCCTGCTCGAGGTCTTATGGGCATATAGTACGGCCTCGAAGTCCAGTACCGGGGCCACCCCGTTCTCGCTGGTTTATGGCACCGAAGCTCTAATACCGGCCAAAGTCGGAGAACCAAGTCTCAGGTTCCGATATGCGACCAATGAATCAAACGATAAGGCCATGAATACAAGCCTGGATCTATTAAATGAAAGGTGCGAAGCCGCCCTTGTCCGGATGGCCGCCCTAAAGCAGCGGATCGAGAATATTATAATCGAAGGGCCGACCTTCGACATTTCAATGTCGAGGACTTGGTATTAAGGAAGGTTACACTAAACACCCAAACTTCAAGTTGGGGCCGAATTAGGAAGGTCCGTATCAAATTATCGAGATCACCGAAAAGGGGTCCTACAAACTCGAAGCGATGAACGATGAGCAACTACTGAACAACTGGAATATAACTAACTTGAAACGATATTATAGCTAAGGTACAAACCCCATTCATTTCTTTTATTTTGAACTAACACTTGCAGGTATCAAACAAGGAGCGAAACAATTTTAGGCCTGAAAGCACGCGTTGCACTCTTTTTCCCTTGAACCGGTTTTGTCCCAAATGGATTTTCCAGTAAGATTTTTAACGAGGCAACAGTAAATCGTGCTAACTTAGAATTGAAGGTCGGTTACAAACCTGTATCAAAGATCATGACAATAGTATTCGAGGCGTCTCTACGATCAGCCCCGAACATTGGGGGGTATTACCCTCGGATAATAACTTTAGCAAGGAAAGAAAATTTATGATTAAATAGTCTCGGGTCGATCTATAGGATTTACAATAAGGGGCAAATGGTCAAATGAACTGTACCCGCATAGAATGCTCAAGCCTTGGCACAAAATATGTACACATGTGTAACTATTATGCATAAGAATAAAATGAAGTTTTTATCTTGCGGATAAATATCTTGTCCCTTAAGAATTCCTCTTTTTTATTTCTTTTTAAGGAATTTCCTACATTCGATCCCCTAAAGGTATCGAGCCCAAGGGACGCCTTTATCCGGGTTCAAACGATCGCTCCCAATTAGGGACTGCTATCCAAAAACAAACTCGGAAGGCTCGGGTTGAGGAAGTTCGGGGGCACAAGACCTATTAGGCAACGCCCGAACCTTAAAGGCTATGGTCATCCCTATTCTGGGACTGTTATCTTAGGCAAGCCCGGATAACTCGAGGTGAAAAGCCCACTGGGCCACACCAGAACTAAAAAAGCTACGGCCATATTAAAACGGCTCAGAGACGTCCGTAACCCGTAATAAAAAACAAGGCCTTGAAAATTTTCTAAACCAGTTCTAAAGGCTACCATCGGAAAAATACAATCTAAAAAATTATAAGTACTTTGTGGAAAAGTTCTGGTCATACCGAACCCCCACGATGCCTTAGAAAAAATAATATCAAAGGCAAGTCATGTTCGAACTTCCGAACATGACCTAACTAGTTCATGCTAAGGCATTTTGATCTTTGCAAACATAAAGAATAAAGCAAAGGAAAACAAAACTCATAAATTGTCAAAAGAAAAAGGGAGCCTTGTATTATATATACATAAAGTCTTTACAAATGCCAAACGGCCTTGAAAAAAAATTACAAAAGTACATAAGTACATAAAACTAAAAAGTAAAAACATCTACAAAGGCGTCTAAATATCATGGTCTTCTCCACCCCCGGATCAACCAGAACCCTCAGAGTCTTCTTCTACTTCTTCCTCGGGGTAAGCTAGCTTCTTGGTGTCGGCCTCGAGCCCCTTAGTAGTTTCAATCTCGGCCAATTGATCAAAACCCCGAGCATTAATCTCCTCGAGGGCCTCTTTTCGTGACTGCCGCTTCTCATAATCAACAGTGTCTTTCAAGCGGTCCTGGGCCTCCTCAGCATCGGCCATATATCGGGCCACCATCTCGTCGTCATCGAATTTAACCACCACGGCCGCTGACTTGGCAGTTTCAAGCTCCTTGGTCGTAATTTCTTGATCAGAGGTGGCCAAACTTAGCTGACACTGGAGCTCTTTAACCTTTTTGGCCTGCACCTCGGTCTTTTCCTTTTTCGCTCGAATCTGGAACTCAACCGAAGTCAGTTATGCCCGAGCAGCCTCTTTTTTCGAGGCCAGAAAGTCCATTCTGCCTCTTAATTCATTGGTCTCGGCCTTAATTCCATCCATCTCGGCTCGGAGCTGGTCAATCCAATCGATCTTCTATTAGATCTGCTGATTTCAACCATCAGTCACTGAATCTAGTTCATTGTCACTAACCTCAAATATATTTACCTGCTCAACCAGGTCGGCATGCTCCTTTCGGGTAACCTCCAGCTCAGCTCGGAGGCTCTCAGCCTCCCCTCCAAACTGCTCGCTGAGAATTTTATAAGCATATCTCTTCTTAGTGAACCCTCGGACCACAACTTCGAGCTTTTTCAACTCATCCATATATCGAAGAAAAGTCTCGTGGTGAAGCACCGAGGCCTACTAGCACAAAGAAAAAATGTTATAGTTGTCTATAAAATAACCTAGGTACAAATTGAGAACCATCCAGGAATATCTGAAGTTACCTGGTTTAACGCTTGTTGTGCGTCGTTGAATAGATAGGGTGCATCCACCTTATTCATCTTGGCTTGATCATCCTTTGTCACTAGACACCGCAGATAACTGGCCACCCCTACGGTGGCAGAGAGGACCTGGGCGTCCTCCAGAAGGGAGATAGTGATGGATTGCTTCCGTCCAGGATCCAACTCGGAGCAAAGAATGGATTGACCAGTTTGGGGCTCGAGGAAGGTCCGCTTGCTCCTGAAGATGGGCTCCTCCTTGGCATCTCTAAGTCACCCAACCCAGTGACGTCCTCCGTAGCCGTAGAGTCCACTCCATCAAGAAACCCGCAAAATGAGTCTTCCGCTCCATGGGCCCCCTCATTAGGGTGTCCTTTAGTCGTTTGGGCCTCGTTGTACATGGACTCAGTAAACGAGAGTGACTCCGTGATCTCCATCACACCGAGTGCTTCTTTCGGGGCATTTCCCACATCCCGAGAAGCTTCGGTCTCGGTCTCCTCCTCGACCTCCCTAACTTGATGAAGATTGGCATCACCTCCCTTTGGTTTGGAGTCCCTTTGCCCTTCGAGCATCGATGGCACACTAGTCATCAGATCGAAGGCTTCTCCTTTTCCTTCGGCTTCGTCCCTCAGCTAATAGAGTGAATCGGAGACGGTGCTCGAGAACTGGTGCTTTCTTTGGATTTATGCACCAACCTTCTCCTTTGCTTCTTTTTCTCTGAGCTCGAAGAACTCGGAGTCCTTTTTCTTTTCTTCTCTTAACACTATCTCGGAGCAGGGGACTCGGTGGGGAAATCATCGCCTAAAGGATTGGGGCCTCATTTTGACATCCTTGGATAAACCTACAAAAAGAAATATAACAAGTGAGGACTTAATGATGCAAAAGGGAAAACAAATATTAATCATGAAAGAGTTCTCACCGTGCGAATGGACCTCCCATCGGCCCTCTGAAAGCTCGCGCCACAAACTCTCGGAATAAGCTCTGTGTAATACGATGCCCTCGACCCACTCCTTGAGTCGAGGAACTGCATTCGTGATCCGAGCAACAGCTGCACCACCATAGAACACCAATAAGAAGAAAGGAAAAAGGCGATAAATTAAATCTTGGAAGCAAAATTACACTTACGTGACATGTTTCACTTCTCAGGGAACGACATGTGCTCGGCCAGGATCAAGTCTGAGGTCCTCACTCGGACAAAACGGAGGAGGATTAAGATCCTCCAGAAAGAAGGGTGAATTTGACCAAGGGTTACCTCGTATTTTTTTCAAAAGTCGATGATAACCAGGTCCAAGGGGCCTAACGTGAAGGGATAAGTGCAAACACTTAAAAATCCCTCGAAGTGGGTGGTGATGACTTCTTCAGGTTCTGGAATCATCACATGTTAGTCAACCCAGTTGCAATCCTTTTTGACTTCAGAGAGAATATCCTCGGTGATCAAGTAGATGTACCTCGAGACCTCATCGCACCGGCCTGGTTCAGAGGAGTGCTCTTTGACCTTAAAGTTAGAATTAACCGGGCAGCTCCCGGGGATGAACATTTTCAGAGGAGGTTCCGATACTGGTTCCTCGATAAGAGTACACGAGACGACTTCCTCGGTAGCCGGCTGCGAGGTAGAGGGAATTTCTTTTTGGGGAACGGATTTTGAAGTCTTCGTCATTTCTTTGAAAGATGGAGAAAAAAATGAGGAAAAAGAAGAAGTTAGAAGAGGACACTTGATGGTTTGAGATGAAGACGAATGAAAGTTCTTATAAAAGATGTCAAATTGACCAGAATATAAGTGCTTGGAAGTATTGAAATTTCTTAGACACGAGGGCAGAAGGCTTAGATGTAAAGTTTGAATGAACAAAGGAAAGGGGAATTTATAGTTTTCCAGTGACGGTTCACATCTGTGAGTGGCTGACCGGCAACTGACAAGCATTTCGTGCCATTAAGACTAGATCGACGGGATGTTTCAACTATTTTGTCATTTCTGTCTCGTCATCTACTCTCTGAAAAACGAGGGGACTATCTGTATACGAGTATAACCGGTCTCATAGTACATCCCGGTATCCGACATGATAAGTCAAGCTCGAGATATAGTAACAGGGGAGCTTAGATCGCGGTAAAAATCTCATTGATGTGGAGCTCGTACCATAACACCCGCCCTCGAGGATGTCGGGGCCGTGATTCTGGTCGGTCCCTAGCTTCGATTAACTTTGAAGAACATTGTCATAATAAGTCAAGCTTAGCCAACAGAAGGCCGTGATATCCGTGACCGACCGAGTATTGCGATGGAAATCTCAGCACGGATCGATAAGAGATCAGCAATCAATTAATTAGAGGATTTTTAACTTTTATAGAGTTGTACCTAATGTAGGACTCCCCTACTATAAAAAAGAGGTCTGATTACTTGTAAAACACATTGTGACACGCAGTCCAAAGCAGTACATCACTATTCTCTTTTATCTCTTAAGCTTCTGTTCTTGATATCGATCGAAGTACATTCGGCTCGATGGTGACTAACCTTCCAAGGCTGAAATTACCCAATTCGTGTGGTTTGTAGTTACTTTACCATCATGTGTTTCAATTGAAATCTGATTTATCACTTTGTGTCAAGTTAATCTACGTATCCATAAAATCACTTACAAATTCAATTGTTATCCGATTTTGAGGGTAAACACATGGATATATGTGTACACACATGGTCTAGGCTTTTTTTTTTTAGCTTCCATTTCTTTATTTCTTGAATTGGCTACGTATGACATGTGTGGCCATGAACTATTGTGTGTCTACAGAGGTTGTGTGGCCGGCGTGGACAAAAATGACCATGTGTAGCTATGCATGGTCCTTCTGTCTCAGGCGCCCCTTTTCCTCATTCATTGGCGGAGGTGCTAGGGAGATTGAGTCAGACATGCATAGAAAATATATGCACCTATTTGATAGCCAAAGTACATTTTTAATCCTGTTCCGGGATGAAGATTTATTTAAGAGGAAGAAAGTGTAACAATTTAACATGTCGTTTTTAGTTTTAGCACTTTATTTTTTTGACTTGAAACTTCTCATAGATTTGTATGATATTCTGGGAACTTACAAGTATGGGAGGTTTGGACCCCGAAGAGGTCGGGGAAGAATTGGAACCATAAGATGAAAAATGGAAGTTTAAGAGATTTTAGTAATAACCTTACCGCTTGATTCTAATATTTGCCCTTCGATTCATGTTTCGAGATCTTGTATAGGTCCAGTATTTTTGTACTTGTGAGAATGATTGAATTAGGACTCGAGGGGCTCGAATAAGCTCCAGCACATTTGTAGGAATGTTGACAGCAAGTGGCGTAGCCACCCTATGCCAAGGGTGGTCAAGCGCACATCCTTTGCTGAAAAATTATACTGCATATAAGTTAAATACTATTTATATGATTATATATAATATTTTAAACAACTTTGACATAGTTGAGTGAGGCAGTCCACGGTTCAGGGTGTTCAAAGTAATGTGTTATTCATGGGTCAAAGTTCTGCCTATTTTATTCGCCAAAACTAAACTAAGTCCACCAAATGTGGTCTATTTGATAATTTTTCAATTAAAAAAATTCCTAATTAAATAGCTCTTAAACTTAAATTTTCTATAGAAATTAAAAAACTAATCTTAAAAGTAATTTTTTAACTAAACGTTATTTCTTAAATAAATTTTATAATTTAAAAGACAAGCTCTACTAAAATTTCTTCAACAAAAGGTCTTTACAAACTACAGATCCTCGTGACTCTCTCTTTCTTTTGGTTTTATGCTTGTTTTTACTACTAATGTTTCTAATGTTATCTTTTTGTTATTTCAATTTGATTTATAAAATTATAGTTCTACTAATTTTTTTAATTGTTTAGCTAAATTATTTATAGTTTGATCTAAAAATTTTGGTATACCACTCATCGACAAAAGAAAAAATACTTACTTGTTTAAAATTTTAATATTCTTAATGAAATTTCTGACTACGCCAATAACAGATGCACCAGCTGTAAGCGCGGCCACTCCCGAGAGCTTGCCGCACCCTGCCTGTAGGTATTCAGTTTTCCATGTTTAGTGCAGCTCCCAGTGCGTTCGTAATGGATAAAGTGCGTTCCACAGTGTCAGAGTGCGGCCAACACTCGGGTGTTTCGTTAGCATACTTTCAAAAAGTATAAGTAGCGAGTTTTATGATTGTATCTCATTCTTTATCGTTTTGGAGACTTTGGAGCTTGATTTTTGAGGGTTTTGACCTAATCTTCATGAGCAACCTTGGGATAATGTAGTAACCCATAAAATATTTATTGATTTAATGTTCGAGAAGCTCCATTTGTTTATCGCAAGTCATTTGGAATGGACTTTCTGAGTTCTCAAGTGTTAATTATTATATCAATGACTTATATATATTTGTGTATGGGATAACGTATCAAGAAATGGAACTCTAAACTTGTAAAGTGTTACACGATCAACTTTATATGAAAATGACTTGGGGTCGTTAATACGGCATTACAAATAAAATATAAAACAGTGTTCCATATGGGCTTGTAATATATAACATAACAAAAGGTGTTAATAAAAGGACAATTGATGACAACATGGAGCGTGTACAACGTATGTATATGTATATAGGGGCTGATTGTTGTAAGTATCGTGTGCATGGTGTCTATGCAGTTTGGAGTGTACAAGTGAACTTATATATAATGGGAAAAGTAAGCCAAATTAATGCTTTTGGTGACGGATATTGGGCATTTTCCATATGTTTCGATATTGATTTACTCGTATTTTTATCGCTTTTTGGTTATATTTGATATTGATTACGCCCAACTTAGTTTGATCTTAGAGTTTTATACTTATTTGTGTATTAATGGATAATATAGTTACATTGGAGATGGATTTTGAATAAAATGACGAATTTGGAGTATAGGGTGAATTAATATTAAATAGAGTCTTTATGTTGAAGACCACAATCATTCAATGTGGAGAAAACCAAGTGCAATAAAGAATGAAAGTATTTTGATGGGATCTTGGATGATTTAACGTAGACTAGATTATGTGGCATTGGAGTTTAGTTGAGATCTTCCAATTAAATTGAAGCAGCAAACTAAATAAGACATTGGAAAAGAAAGGTTAGAAAAACTCCACTTTGGAGGAAAGCAAATTGGTAGCAGAGATTGAAATTGCAAAAAGCTTTTGGTTTGTGCGCCAGGGCCAGCGTGAGGCGCTGCCCTGGACGCTGGAGGCGGACTTGTCCTATTTCGTTCGTGACTTGGTTATTTTGTCCCTACACACCCCAAACTCGTATAAAAGGGTCCTAAACCTATTTTTGAGGGAGGATGACATTTTTGAGAGCAACTTTTGACAAAGGGAAAGCACAGAGCCGTCGTGGAGGTCGGGTTTTATCTTTTCTTCCACCAAACTTTGTAATTTTTGTATTCTTTGTATGATTTGTTGTTCGGCTACTATGTCTATGTGGAGCTAAACTTCACGTTCTAGGATTGTGATTCACTCATGACTGTTGTTATTCGGATATTGATTTTACTTTCTTGATTTATCATATTGGTTTATTTATTCAATCTTGCACTTAATTATTTAATTGCTTAATCACCAAATTAGTTCTATTTTCGAATCAAGAATTGAACTCGAAAGTGGAAATTCTAGATTGCACATAGGATTGAGTGGTTTCAAAGGGTAAAGCTTATCTGATTTTTAGCAAGTTCTTGAACCTGGGCATCGGAGAACAGATTTGCAGTTAGGATAGACATATATCTAATTGCCTTGCTTGGTTCATGTACATGAATTATAAATATGTTCTTATGAGCAATATTAACCCTGTCAACCAATGAACTAGATGAATTGGTTAGTCAATTCAATTGAAGAATATAATAGGAATGTTAGATAGCCCATAACCCTGGATCGTTTTTCTTACATTGATAAAATAAAAATCTAATCTTACTTTGTTCATAGTTCATTATTTATTTTCTTTTTAGCTTAATTACTTTAGTATCACTACTCTTGGGTTTAGTTCTTGTTTAGATAATTGGGATAGTTTAATTTAGTTAATATTTGATAACAAGTCCTCGTGGGTTCAACACTCTATCTTATCACTTCATTACTTGACGATCGGGTATGCTTGCGTGTGCGTTTGGCCGCAATATGTTTTTGGTGCTGTTGCTGGGGACTTAGAATTAGCTTATTTTCTTGATTAGACTTTTACTTTTATCTTAACAAGTTTTTTTTTTCCTTTTTGTAAATATTTTTATTTTTATAACAATTTGATCTTTCTCTTAGTGTGTTTCTAGTTCTCTCAACATGACATCTAGGGATGAAATATCCGGAGGTAAGGTTATTGATGAAGACGCTTGATTGACGGAAGACTTTTATGGCTCGTCTTTTTGGCTTGTCTTGACATGAACTCTGGGAGGCCTGAATTTGAATATTGGAGTAAGGGTTGGTATTGGGACGAATCTTCTCGATTAAGCGAATATGTGGAACGACGTTGTCTTCTAACAACGTTGGTGAATGATTGGTCTAAGGAGAGATGTCACGCTCCGACCTCAGGGAGCGCGAACGACGCTCAACCGAGATACCCCGGTTAAGCAAGCGTGTTAGATGACTTCTACCCGACCTTGTCCATTGACAATATAAGAACCTGTACAGGTGATAGACATGAGAAGAGTCAAGTGTTCCATAATATTTTTCATTACTAAAGGATATTCATATTATGCTTTCCAAAATATAACAAGTTTACTAATATGATAAAAACATGTTAGCCCAATACCAACACTTACTAGTTTAATTCCCATTATATACCATCCACAACTTGTCTACGGAGCCTCTAAGTATAACAGAAGAGTAGTATGGAAGTGCCGGCGACAAGGCCCCGGCTATACCTCAAAATGTAATGTACAATGTTAAATGGCATGATGCCCGGAATAGAGTAGGGCTCACTAAAATCTGCTGAATAGGGAGTAGCTACTGACGAGGGTTAAAACCACCTGTTGATGAACCGCCTGCATCTATTGAAGATGCAGTGGCCCCGGCAAAAGGGACGTTAGTACATATGGAATAGTACTAGTATGTAAAGCTAAATGTCAACTTTCAAATAGAATGCCAACATAAGGAAGGAAAAACCATATAAACAGCAAGTCATAGTCAACAATATCCAAATGCCCGGTTAAAACATACCAATTTTCAAAATACGAAAATAGTATATATATTTTTGGTTGGGAGATCATTAGCACCAATATACTACCCTGTTTTTTAGCACGGAATCTGATCACGGTCCGATGGGCTAGGCCATCTCCCCACGAACAATGTGATTTGACATGCGGTGTGAAAGAAAGGTGTTAGCAAGAGTAGTGCCACCATGTACGCAACATGGCATCCGATCTCCACCCGATCGGCTAGGCCACCTTCCCACATATGCTGTATGGGTTGACTTTTCAATTCCAGTTAATATCAATATCATCCCAAATAAGGGGAATAATCACAATCCATCACAATCCACCCCTACACCGGCAGGTGTAATTTTGGGTGTGGGCCTTATGACCCACCCTTCCTCGGTTTGTTAATGATACTCCCAAAAACTTCTTTATTTTTTTAGCACAAAGGTAATATAATTACAAACGTATTCAACTTATTGTCTTAGACATTGTATAAACCTCCATTAGTATTTTCAACCACTCACAACCGCAATATTTTCTTGGTTCTTTTGGCCATTCACAAGATTCTTTATTCATGGCACGGCAGCCGTATTTCATATTCCACACTTTATTTTCTTTACTTTCAAGGATCACCATCAAACATCAACATATAGAATATTCCAGAAATCACAACTTTATGTTTATTAGCAATGAAGACTTTAAACACAATGAATTCCTTTCCAAAAAAATGGAGTAAAATGGTTGGCAATCTAAGCACAAGTTAGAAGTATAAATGGGTAACACATCATCTAATCTTGTAATACTTTTACTAAAAAGGAAAATACACAATTTCAACTCATGAATGTATATAAGGGCTAAAGGCACATTGAAAACACTTACAAAGCATAGCATTAGTTAAAACAACCACGTTTGGGTACAAGTATAACTCTCATTATTGGCACGGTGGCCACACATTCCATCTCCAGCCCCCTTCTTCACTTTCAAGCATCATTATAGATTATCAACAACAAGGGCTTTTAATTCAAGACTTTAGATACACATTTGAGCAACTAACCAAATTGAAGGTCTTAGACACATGTGCTTTCTTACACAATTCGACATGCTAGTTTTCATTAGAATCACGTTTCAAATCATAACATATTAACTCACAACCCATGTTTAATCACCTTCTCAAATAGTAACTCAACAAAGAAGAACGTCTGGAATACAATTTGGAAGCACAAATCTTTTGACACAAGGGTTGTTCGGAATAATCAATTTATAATGAGCAACACGAGACTTAGAAGGCCATTGCGAGGTTCAATTCTAAAAGAGGAGTTTAGCCAACATATCTTGTTTGAGCTTTCCTTAAGTTACTACAACGTCCCAACACTTCTAGCAATAACAATCTATAGGAAAATAGCGAAAATCAGTTAATAATTAGAAGGATCCACATGGTGTAACTCTCATAGGAATTTTTTCGAGCACCTTGTATGAAAAATAGACTACAAAGCTCTACAATGGTAATCCCTTCCTCCCTCAACTAATTTCAACAAGAAACTAACCAAAATAGTTCATTAATACCATAAAATACAACCTATGGTCACATGCATGACCTATTTTCAACCCCCACAATATACTAGAACTCATAACCTCTTGCATGAAAGCTTAGAAGTAGGACTTACCCGAATAATTGATAATCTAGTGGTTGCTTTCCTTGATTCTTGAAGGTTGGTGCAAGATTGGATGATTAGAGTGTTAGGTTCCTTCCTTCTTTCTCTAAATGCTCTTACCTCTCTCTAAAATCATCAGGTAATTGCCCCAAAATAAGCCCCAAAAGATATTTATCAAAATGGGGCCGGGTTATAAAAATAGGATAATGGACCCCCGAAACTCAAGTCTGCGGTCGCAGAATTAACTGCATCGAGGGTATGCGGTCCGAAAAATGGACCACGAAAATGATGCCAAGAACTGGGCTACACTGGACCGGATTACGACAGGTCTGCGGTCTGCAGACCACTAATGCGGCCGTAGAATGGACCGTAGAATCACCTAGTGATATTTTCTTATGCTAACTTTACGACAGAAGTGTGGACCGCGAAACAGGTATGCGATCGCATAATGGATCGCGAAACAACCCTCAAAATTCAACAACTCCCTGCACAACTCTGCGATGCGGCCCGCAGAATGGATCTGCGGTCGCGAATGTGACCGCATAATTGGCCCTTCAGCAAAACCTTAAATTTCTTAGCGAAATTTTTGAGGCCTTATAAAGAGATGAGCTTGTACATAAAATTGATAATTTTGGTTTGGCTGTGCATAATTTTGATGCAGATTTGAGTGCAAAGGTTGATGCGCGTATCGCCCAATAATTTAATGATGAGTTGTGTGAAGCTGAAAAAAATCTTCCAGACAAAATTGAGGAGCTAAAACGAGAATACCAATCAATAGAACATGTTTTACTTGAGGATGCCAATGTTGAGAAGAGTGCTCTAGAGTCATATGAGGGAGTAGATAACATTACTTTGGGAGACTTGAGTGTGTGTATATATGGGGATGTAAATAGTAGTACAATTCATGAGTTAGGCCGCATTAGACCTCACTCTAATCATTTTTTCACTTTGTGTTCAGCTAGTAAGATAGTAATCGAGCCATCTAAGCATATGGGGGAGTCAAAGAGTGAGGATGAGAGTGCCTATATTCTTGAATTTGCTTTGCCGAAAAGCAAAAATTACATTCCTCATCTAAAGGCCGAGAAGTATAGAGTGAAAACTTTATTACTTGGCCTGGTTATCTTTGTAGTCCTGCCAAAGGAACATAGCCACAGACCGGATGCTCTATTAGGGGTACAATTCATAAGTTCAAGGTGGAGGAAAAAGTGATTCACGTTGTGCTGCGATGTTAGTTTGGGCGCTTGTTGGGAGGCAACCCGGTTTTTTTATTTTTTTATTTTAATTTTATTATTATTATTGTTATTGTTGTTGTTGTTGTTGTTGTTGTTGTTGTTGTTGTTGTTGTTGTTATTATTATTATTATTATTATTGAATTGTTGTTTTATGTTGTAGAATTATGAGTATAGGAAGCAAGGCCATAAGATGCGCAAAAGCAAGCAGATGATTGGAACTAGTATGAGGTACTCGCATAAAGAACCATCCTTGGAAAAAATCTGAGTAACCCCTGAGCTGCTAGTGCTTCGTCTTTGGCCTTTCAGGAAGTTTCTTGTCCACCCTCGTTATTTTTGTTCGCTTTATTTGTACATTGGGAACACTACACTCTTTTAAATGTGGGGTGGGAGAATTTCTTTAGAGCATTAATAGTATTATATTAGTATGTTAATTTCTTTTTCTTTTCAGTTTCTTATTTTTGTATTTTATAATAGTGTAGTATTTTAGGTGATTAATTTTAAAATTAAAAAAAACAAAAAAATTGAAATATATTGGACTTTTCCTAACGATGGATCTCCTAGACAATTTTCTTTAGGGATTAAAGTCTAGCAAAAAAATTAAAAAATAAAAAATAATAGTACAAACGTATGTCTTTTTGTTTTGTAGGTAGTAATAATCCCGCGTGAGTTTTCTTTGTGCCACAGTTATCTTTCATGGGGTGTAATTTGAACCGGGTAGTAGTTTTTTAATTTTAGAGTAGATTAGAATTTAGGAAATAAATGGAGAATGAAATATGAGATTCCTAGGTGCTCTTGACTTGTTTGATAGTAACATATTTAGGCTTTGACATGTGTAGTACCTTCTGTATGTTTTAAAATTGATCATGATGCCTTTATAAATTGGATAGCATATTTTGTGACGCATATGTCTCGTTTACTTGGCTTATATTCACTTTGTGCTTAATGCTTAATATCTCTTGGCTTTGTGAATACTTGCATTAGTTGAGAGTGAAAATAGGATCATCCCTTAGTGAGTCATGTGCCATGTGTGATAAGGTTTTTCTGTTGGCTATGAATTGTACTTGTGTCTAGAACTTGTCCGGTATGTGAGTTGAAGCAATTTTAGGTGATGCTCGATTTGATAAATGATTTTAGGCTTTCTTAGATCTTTTTGAGCTTATTGCTTAACATAATTAAAAAAATTTCATTAGCTACCCCTTTTGAGCCTATAGACTTTTATTTGGCACCCACATTACGAACCTATACCCTTTTGTTTTTAATTGACATTGTTTGATCTTTTTACCTCTTAAAGAACTTTAATTGTGAAAAAAGTGCTAAAAGAAGTAAGAAGGGACTGAGTGTGGGGTGGCTTTTGAGTGGAATCAATGAAAGAAAGAAGGGGGCACTTGTTTTGTAAAATAATACACCAATACTGGAATTGAAAAAGGAAAAAAGAAAAAAGAAAAATCTAGAAAAAAAAGGAGAAAAAAGAACTGTAGATGAATAAATATCTTGTTTTTGCTAGTGGAGCGAAAATTAACACAGTGCTTAAAGAAAAAGGAAATATTTTTTGGGGGTGATATTGTTTGTGAAGTTGAAGTTGGATTGAGAAAATATGCGTTTAAAGTTGGTTTTGGGATGTGTTAATGTGCTTAGGAGGGTGAACCACTATTCCTAAATATATCCTACCAGTCCCTTAGCCCACATTATAACCACGAAAAAGTTCTAATTGATTTTAAATCGCGCGAGCCTACATTAGTAGAGATTTACATTAACGGCAAGCCTATGGTACCGGTTGCATGCATGTGACTTCTTTTGTGAGAGTAAGCGATTTTATTTGATAGATGTGAGTCCTTAAAATATATTTGAGCATTTGGTTCGTGGATTCAACTAACTCTCTTATTCTTGTAGTGAGGTACATGGTTTCACGAGGGATAGATAATGTTATTAGACTTCTCTATGATGTTGGGTGTTCACGCCATGAGAATTGTGACATTGAGTTGGTTTTTGAGGCTAGGATTGTTATGAGTATGTTATCTTTGGTTTGAATATTTTTGAATTATGACATGAGTTAAAGAGAAGTGTATTTGATTACATATGCTAAGGTTTAATTATTGCTATCAACCATACTCATTGATATAGTGTGCTTCAAAAGTGTTAAATATGTTAAGTGCTCAAAGATAGTGTAAAGTGTTGGTTGACTCCAGGACGAGCAATGCTTAAGTGAGGGATAGTGATGTTGAGCATATTTTCATATGTTTCGATATTAATTTACTAGTATTTTTACCGCTTTTTGGTTATATTTGATATTGAATATGCCACCTTAACTTGATTATAGAGTTTTATACCTCTTTGGGTGTTAATGGATAATGTAGGTACATTGGAGATGGATTTTGAACAAAATGACGAATTTGAAGTATATGGTGAATTAATATTAAATAGAGTCTTTATGGTTGAAGACCAAAATCATTCTATGTGGAGGAAACCAAGTGCAATAAAGAATGAAAGTATTTTGATGGGATATTGGATGATGTAACGTAGACTTGATTATGTGGCATTGGAGTTTGGTTGAGATCTTCCAATTAAATTGAAGCAGCAAACTAAATAAGAAATTGGAAAAGAAAGATTAGGCAAAAGGCACTTTGGAGGAAAGTAAATGGACAGCAGAGATTGAAATTGCAAAAAGCTTCTGGTTTGTGCGCCAGGGACAGCGCGAGGCGCTGCCTTGGACGCTGGAGGCGCGACTTATCCTATTTCGCCGGGGACTTGATTATTTTGGCCCTACACGCCCCAACTCGTATAAAAGGGTCCTAAGCCTATTTTGGAGGGAGGATAACGTCTTTGAGAGCAACGTTTGACCAAGGAAAAGCACAGAGTCATCGAGGAGGCCGGGTTTCATCATTAAATTTTGTGTTCTTTGTATGATTTGTTGTTCGACTACCATGTCTATGTGGAGCTAAACTTCACGTTCTAGGATTGTGGTTCTTTCATGACTATTATTATTCGGATATTGATTTTACTTTCTTGATTTATCATATTGATTAATTTTTTCCATCTTGCGCTTAATTATTTAATTTCTTGATCAACAATTGAATACTATTTACGAATCTAGAATTGATCTCGAAAGTGGAATTCTAGATTGTACATGGAATTGAGTAGAGCAAGTTCTTGAACCTGGCATCGGGGAACAAATTTGCAGTTAGGAAAGACATATACCTAATTGCCTTGCTTGGTTGATGTACATGAATTATAAATGAATTATTGTTAGTTCTAATTCCATAGACATATAGGCGTTAGGTTAGCTTGAATAGGCGAGTTAGCATTCGACAGATTTTATGAGCAATATTAACCTTGTCAATCAATAAACTAAATGAATTGGCTAGTCAATTCAATTGAAGAATACAATAGGAATGTTAGATAGCTCATAACCCTAGATCGTTTTTCTTACATTGATAAAATAAAGATCTAATCTTACTTTGTTCATAGTTTTTTTTTTAAGTTTAATTACTTTAGACTCACTGCTTTTGGGTTCAATTTTTGTTCAGATAATTGGGATAGTTTAATTTAGTTAATAGTTGATAATAAGTGTTCGTGGAGTTCGACATTCTATCTTATCACTTTAATACTTGACGACCGCGTATACTTGCGTGTGCATTTGGCCGCAACAGTGATTTGATAAAAAAATGGGTCTCCTTTTTACCCCTTAGATATTGAGAAAAGACAAAAAGCATATTTCATTCCTTCGTTCTCTATGCAGAGAGCAGCTGCCTTTCATTTCCGAGGACTACGAAGACTCAGGGAGCGGTGGAGAGCGGGTTTTCACGAAGGTGCATACCAGTTAAGAATTACTCAAATAATTCCAACACCTTAGAGTAGTTAGTTATCTCCCTACTAAATTTTCAAGAACACCTTCAAATATAAAAGTTGGGATTTTAACTTCAAGAGGTAATATTTTTACTATGTGCTTGAATACAATAATGGATTAAGTATTTGGATGATACTACGGAGAAGAAAATGCTATTTGGTTGAAGTATTACATGAGTCATAAAAATGAGTATTGTAAATTAGGGTTTTTGAAAGAGGAAGAAGATGAATTTTGAAATTATGAGTCTTGATTATTGAGTTCTGAATTGTAACGGCCAGATTAGCTCAAGTATGATTAAGTATTAAGTGGTATGGTTTACGGGCTAGGGCTAAAGATAAAGAATGGCCGTTTGGGATTTCTTATAGCTAAGTTTAAGCCCTAAACAAATTATGTTTGAGTTTATTGAATGTTAATGAATAAAAATTTATGTGAATTGGTTATCTTTTGCTAGATTGAAGTTACTTGGGTCGGTCGACTCGTTCCTTAATATTTGCAGCTAACGATTAGTAAAGTAAAACGACTTCGAGGTATGCCAAACTTTTAGTTATCTTGTGTGTTTTCAAACACTTCATAACTTTGAGTAAATAAATAAAAATAGATTCCATATATGATAGGGACAAGCTTGTGTTACGACAGAAATTCTACTAGGTCGTAATAGCACCTAATCCGACCCGCTAGGTAAGCACAACTGTATAAATGATAAGTAACAAATAGAGATAATGAATAAAATAGCCAAAAGAGTCTAATACAACTATTCCAAGGACTGGTAGTATAAGTCACAAGTGACTATGAATAGGAGTACAAGAAGAAAAATACATCATCTATTTGAAACTTACATAAACTGAGTTATAACTTGTAATCTACCACGAACAAATGGTAACTTGTATCGAGAGTGGTGGTACTTCTTCAATGCTAGACTCTCGAACTCGTAGACGCTCTTCTCCAAATATTTGCATGCGAGGTGCAGAAGTGTAGTATGGGTACAAACGACCCCATGTACTCAATAGGTATCTTGACTAACCTTAGTGAAGTAGTGACGAGATTTTAAGTCAAAAGATACTCAATAATATAACCTGTTCAGTTAAATTTACAAAAGAAGCAACACTAGAAATAAGAAAGTAAATTGCAAGAACAAATATGAGAAGTAGTCAATAATTAACTAAAGGAAATAACGATCAGTTTTCCTCAATATCACAACCAACCACCTCGTAACAACTCAAGTCATGAGGGTAAATCACAAATAACTAAAACAACATAGTAACCTACGAATCTTCATAAAATGAGGAAGTGTTCAAGATATCAAATCAAATGACACGTCAACACTTTTCGTGTATTTATCTCATCCTCGCTAAATGTATGCATGTATGTCAAATCAATTGGCACGGCAACACCCTTCATGCATTTATCTCATTCTCACCAAGAACATATATAACAGTACCAACCAGGTAGAAGGAATACCAGCAGTAGTAACAAAGAAGTAGAAGGTACACAGATAATAGTGACAATTAAGGCAGTAGCATATGAATAACAGTAACAGACAAGGTAGAAGGCACAAAAGTAACGAGGCAAATAAAGAAGGAGAACATAGATTCCAACAGCTAGCGAGGTAGAAGGGTTAGATGAAACCACAACAAACGAGAAAAAGGCAACGATGTAAATATAAGAAACGAGAAGCTAGGCATGAACGTAACAATAATTAACAAATAGAAGGCATCGATAGAACAATAACAAATAAGGTAGAAGGCAAAGACGTGACAACCACAAGAAACATAGAAAACATAGGTGCAACAGTAACAACTCAGGATAAAGACATAAACGTATACACAAGGAAAGATAACACAATATAATGCACGTCTCTCATCCTCGCCTGTACGGAAATACCCTTCGTGACATGAACAATAACATTTGCACGGTATCATCATTCGTGCTTTTACTCTTTTTCTCACATGGTAATATGAAGTAATGGCCTGATATTACCTTTCTTGCTTTTACTCTCTTCCTCACATGATAATATAAAATAATGGCACGACATCACCCTTCGTACTTTTACTCTCTTCCTCAATGATAATATAAAACAATGGCACGGCATCACCCTTCGTGTTTTACACTCTTCCTCACATGATAATGTAAATATAATGCATGACATCATCCTTCGTGCTTTACATTCTTCCTCGCCAAGCATATATACTTCAACAACAAGAAAGGTAGGAAGCATGGTAACATTGAGAAGAGTGGTTAAATAAAACACAACACGTGAACAAGAATCACAACTCTGGCACAAATAAATAATTCAACAAACTTCAAGAACCCATTGTTCAAGTATCTCAACAATGCTCAAACATGATCTTCAACATAAGCATGGAACTAAAGTATCTCAAGATTAATGGACATAGTAATGTATTTGTGATTTTGGTATAGTTATGATCAAAATTTGTACATCAACGATTTCACAAAGTCCACCAAATTTAGTCAAATTGTAATATGCTGAAGCACGATCTCTATCATTGAAATTTGTACTCATATTATCATAGAAATCAAGTAAAACATAAGGCATGAAAGTCACAAAGTTCATCAAGGTATAAAGAAGCATATAATTTCCCCTCCCGAGCATGGAAACCCTAGCACAGGCATATACGCTCATCGCTTCGCATATACATCACCCCCACATGTAGCAAACAATATTATTTTACTATGAGAAATTCCCTCAACAAAGCAAGGCAAGACATTTACCTCAAACATGCCAAACCAAGCTAAAAATACCTTTCCGCACTAATCGACCTCCGAAAGGCTTGAATCTAGCAAAAATAACTTAATATCATAAATAAATGTCATCGAAAATAATTTCAAATAATAAAGCTTTGATCTTTAACTAAAATAGAAACGTCAACCCAAAAAGCTTTGATCTTTAACTAAAATAAAAATGTTAACCCAAAATGTCAACCTCGGGCCCGCACTCCAGAACCCGGTTAAACTCACAAATTCCAAGCACCCATTCCAATATGAGTCAAAATATATGTGTTTTATCCAAATGCAACCTCAAATCAACCCTTAAATCATTAATTTATAATTTACAAAAGTTTTTACTAAAATTCCCAATTTCTTCGATTCAATTCATTAAACTATTGCTAAATTCAAGGTTGGACTCATGAAAAATAAATAAATTTGAGTAAAAAAATGCTTACCCCAATCCATATTGTGAACTTTTTCTCCAAAATCGCCAAGTCCGAGCTCCAAAACCTTGTGAGAAAATGTGACTAAAATCTGAAACAAGTGAAAAAATGCAGTAGCAGTTCCAGCTCGAATCAAATCTTAGATGACTCCGAAACTCACATTTGATAAGCCCAACAAAATCTTTGCGAGATTACACCAAAGATATCCTTTTGAATTACCCAATTCGGCCTTAAAATAAGGGAGATATAATATTTTGAAGTTTTGAAAGAAGTGTGAAAATTTCAGGGACCAAATCGGTATTTTCGGAATCGTTTACACCAGAAAAATCAGCAACGGTAAGAACTTCATTCTAGCATTCAAAAATCATTCGGAAACTCCCGGACACAAACCATATATGCATTACAATCATAAAACACGCTACGAACCTGCACTCAAACCACCGAAAAGAGGTCGTCTTAACTCGATATTGACCGTGGTCAAACTCCAAATCCTTAACTTAACTAGTTTCTCAACCAATGATCCAAAATACACTCAGGCCCTCTCGGGACACAATTCAATCATACCAAAAAGCATAAATGATTATCCAAACTTATCCAAAGGCTTGAAACAACCACGTGAACATCACAGCAAAGAATCGAGGCTCAAACTGGATATAATTTGTCATAAGTTGTTAAAATTTTCATACCTTCAAGTGATATCATAGCCTTTTAGCATCTATAACCACCTCTGCTGCCTCAAGTTCAGATCCTTTTGCTTGAACAAGTGCTGGAGACTCTTGTAATCTTTAAAAACCTTGCAAGACACGCCGTAAAGATAATGCCTCGAAATCTTCAACACGTGAATAATGACTGCCAACTCTAAATCATGTAATGAGTATTTCTTCTTGTGGGGCTTCAGCTGACGTTAAGCATAAACAATCACTCTACCCTCCAACATTAATACACATCCAACACCAATCCGTGAAGCATCACAATAAACTGTATAAGAACCCAATGCTGAAGGCAAAATCAAAATGGAGTTGTGGTCAAGGTAATCTTGAGCTTCTAAAAGCTCTCCTAAAACTCGCCAGGCCATATGAATGGGACACCCTTCTAAGTCAATCTAGTCAAAGGAGCTCTGATGGATGAAAATCCCTCCACAAAACGGCGATAATACCCGGCCAAGCCTAGAAAACTCTGGATCTCAATAGCAGAAGACTGTATGGGCAAACTCTGAAATGCCTCCACCTTCTTCGAATCCACCTTAATCCCCTCACTACACACCACATGACCCAAAAATGCCACCGAATCAAGCCAAAACTCAAACTTGGAGAATTTAGCATATAACTTCTTCTCCCTCAAGGTATGGAGCACAATCCTCAAATGTTTCTTATGATCCTCCAGGCTACGAGAATACACCAATATGTCGTCAATGAACACGATGACAAAGGAATCAAGATATGGCCGAAATACGTTGTTCATCAAGTGAATAAGAGCTGATGGGGCATTGGTCAGCCCAAAAGTCATCGCCAGGAAGTTATAGAGACCATAATGGGTCCTGAAAGTCGCCTTCGGAATATCTAAATCTCAAATCTTCAACTGATGGTATCCCGATCTCAAATCAACCTTTAAGAATACTCGAGCACTCTGAAGCTGATCAAACAAATCATCAATATGCGATAGTGGGTACTTGTTCTTGACTGTAATTTTTTTCAACTGCTTGTAATCAATACAATCCTTCTTCAAAAAAAAAAAAAGAACCGGTGCACCCCAAGGCGACACACTGAGCTTGATGAAACCCTTATTAAGAAACTCATGAAGTTGTTCCTTCAACTCCTTAAACTCTATAGGTGCCATGCAGTATGGTGAAATAGAGATGGGCAGAGTGCCCAACACCTGATCGATACCAAAATAAATGTCCCTATCGGGTAGCATGCCCTGCTGGTATATTGGAAACACATCTGGGAAATCTCTTACTACTAGAACTAACTCAATAGTAGGAGTATCAACGCTAATACCCCTCATAAAGTCCAAATATTCCAGACATCCATTCTTAACCATCCGTTGATCCTTTAAACATGAAATCCCTTTACTAGAACATGATCCAAGGAGCCTCTACACTCTAACCTCGACAACACCGGCATAGCCAACATCACGATCTTAACGTGACAATAAAAATAACGTGATATGGTGATAGCAAATTCATCTCAAAATCATGTCAAAATCAATCATGCTAAGCAGTAAAAGATCAACTTTGGTCTCATAACCTCCAATGGTCACCACACACAACCTATACTCATAGTCCACCACAGTACAATGCCTCATCGGTATAGATACATGAACAGACGTAACTGAAGAATTGCGAGGCATATCAAAATAACGAGCAAAGCATGATGACTCATATGAATAAGTGGAAACAGGGTCAAGTAACACTGAAGCATCCCTATAGCACATTGAAACAATACCTGTAATCACGATGTCAGAAGATACTGCCTCTGGCCTGGCTGGAATTGCATAGCAAAGGGCCTGACCACCACTTGATCCACCTCATCCTTTAGGGGCGAACTGCCAGAGTCCCACCCCTAGCTAGCTATGTAGGTGGTGCAATTGCTGGTGCTAAAATTATAGTTTGTGAGCTCTATTGTGGAACCCTGCTAAGAAGTTTAGGGTAATCCTTCTTCTGATGACTCAAGTCTCCACACTCATAACAACCCCACCTCGGAGGGCCCTGATAACCTGAGTAATTGCCCGTAGAACACTAACAAGATGGATCACGGTAGAAACTCTTTGCCGACAATGCACTGAATGACGACTGTATTAGATGAGCACTATAAGAACTGTGGCTAACTGAGGAACCACGTGGGATCTGAAGAGCTTCCTAAGCGAGCCTATAAGGACGGCCTCTACTATAATTTGACTAGCCTCTAGATGAGGAACTACTGAAACCACCTGAACCACGAGGCCTCTTGACCTCCCGCTCCTCACGCTCAAGCTTTTGAACTTGCTCCAAGCGTCTAGAAATCGAGACAACCTGATCAAACTTGACATCCGTCTCGGCCTCTCGAGCCATACTGTAATGTAACCCATAGTTGAGTCCATCATTAAACCTCCTGATCCTCTCTCTACTGGTAGGAACCAACCATATTGCATGTCGGGCCAAATCTGCAAATCTCATCTCATAATGAGTCACATTCATATCCCCCTAGCTTAGGTGCTCAAACTCCCTAGGCAACTTATTTCTACAAGCTTGTGGAATAAAGTTCTCTAAGAAGAGAACTTAGAGTTCATGCCATGTAAGTGGTGCTGCGCCAGTTGGACTATCTGACTCATAAGCCTGCCACCATCTATAGGTTGCCCCTATCAGCTGAAAAGTAGTGAAAACAACTCTATTGATATCCACAATACCCGATGTGTGAATAATTCGATGACATCGGTCTAGAAAATCCTGAGCATCCTCTGACTCTCCTTCACTAAACTCGGGCAGATCAAGCTTCCTAAATCGCTCCAACCTTCTCTCCTCCTTATCAATCATAGGTGGACCAACCTTGGTCCGAGCAACAACAAATAGCTGAAATAGCAACACTCTCGGTGTCAAATGACCCTAAGTTAGCTTCTCTAGAATACAGGCGGTGGGAGTCTAGGCTTCTCCCCCAGCCTATGAGGTAGCTGCTGCAACTGGTATCGTAATCGCCGATCCAGACTCGTACACACACTCATGATCTGAGCTAAAGCCTCTTTAAGATCAAGTATACAATAGGTCCTACCAGTGTCTGAGCTGGTCCCACCGGCTCAACAGTATCAGGTTCTAGCTCCTCTACTGGAGCGACTGGTGGCTCTACTGGTGCTGCCCTCGCTTTAGTGCGAGCCCCACCTCGGCCTCTACCTCAGACTCGGCCTCTTGCATCCCTAATTAGAGGTTCTGGTGCCCATACTCCTGATCCAGCTGCACGTGTCCTTACTATATGTGGGAGAATAGAAAAGTAAGGTTTCAAAATTGGAATTAATAAATCCGCACGACATTAATGCAAGAAAGTGAGGTTCTTCCTAACAATTCGGTAGCCTCTTGAAGATAAGTACAAACTCTGTACCATCCCGTAAGACTCTATTAAACTTGCTCATGACCTGTAGAACCTATGAACCCAGGGCTCTGATACCAGTTTATCACGACTCAAAATCCCAATAAGTCGTGATGGCACCTAGCATACTTGCTAGGCAAACCGGACATAACAATAATGAACTATAGTTGCAAAAATGACAGAATTAACATAAGCCTAAAACCTTAATATAGTACAATAACGTCAGCACATGATAAATTCCCCAGAACTGGTAAATATACAGTCATGAGCTCTAAAACGGAAAATACAAGTCCAAAAGCTATGTAACAATAATGTCTGAAATAAAGCAACAGTACAATAAGGAAATAGACGCCAAGACTGCAGTCGAGAATGCAGCTCTACCTCGTCCCTCAGTGGTCAACTAAGTTATACTCCTCTATTACCGATGACTGGATCCGATACCTGGATCTACACAATTAAGTCCAGAATATCGTATGAGTACAAATGACCCTATGTACTCAGCAACTATCATGAGTAACCTTGGCAAGGTAAAAGCAACAAGAATTGTGAATGATACTTGCTATAACATGTACAATTCATAAATTCATCAAGTACAAAACAATAACATGATCAAGTCATAAGGCACAGAAAGAGCAATCCTGGTGTAAACAATTTCTCAAGTATTCTGCTCAGTCAATAATCATGCATATAAAGATGATATGCAAGTAAAACAAGTAAATAGCTAAGGAAATTGCACGCAAGGATGAAATGCAATAATCATATCCATTTGCTTTACGGCGTAGTCACATGCAATAATCATACTCCTGCTCAGCATGGTCACAGCCTCAATGTCACGGATTTTCCCATCATGGTCACATGCATAATATCACAATCCCCTTGGTCTGGTTACATGCATAATAACACAATCTGCCGGGCGTGGTCACAGACAAGACAGCACAATCCGCCCGACGTGGTCACAAGAATAGTAACACAATCTGCCAAGCGTGTTCACAGGAATAGCAACACAAACACAATCTGCCTGGCATGGTCACAAGCATAACAAAAAAACTCGCCCGACGTGGTCATAGGTATAACAACACAACAAGCGTGATATAGTCACTGGCTACTAGTCCAAATCATATCACACATAAAGCAAATATACAAGAATACATGTATATGATCAATGAATATCGCATTTCATACTTCTGGACTGGTCTAAATGACATGCTAAGCTTTATGCATTTGAAAAATGTGCTATCATAGCTCAAATCGGCAATTTCATCACGGAAATAGCAATTATCAAGTTCATTTAGGGGATTAGCCTCTATGTAACCTCAAACATTGATCAAATAGTTCACAACAGGGCTACAAATGTAAGAAACATCACAGCATAAAGCTTATCAATCAATTCAAGGCATGTCATAGCCTAAGTACTAACCCGAGCATAGATAAATACCCTGGTGCCCGGATATGGGCTCAAACCCCACACATATGCACACCCATAGGATGTAGCTATCAAAAATAACTCAGGCAACTAGTGCCTCAACCAAGTTTAGGTAAGATACTTACCTCAAGCAAGTCAAATCGCTCCCCTAAAAAGTCTTTCCCGCGTAAATCAACCTTCGGACGGCTCAAATCTAACAAAAATAACTTAATATAATCAATAAAAGCCATAGGAACCGATTTAATTGATAAAGCTAAGATCTTTAACCAAAATAAAAAAGTCAACCTAAAGAGTCAACCCAAGCTCGTACCTCGGAACCAACGAAACTCACAAATTCCGAACACCCAATTGAATATGAGTCTAAACATACTAATTCTATCCAATACCGACTTCAAATCCCCAATTTTTACTTTAGGAAAGTTTTTACTAAATTTCCAATTTCTTCACTTAGATTCATCAATTAAATGCTAACAAAAAAAGTTGAAATCATGAATAATGAACAAATCTGTGTCAAAACACTTACCCCAATCCAAATCTTTAAAATCTCGTCCAAAATCGCTCAAATCGGTGCTCTACAACTCAAAATATGTTAAAATGACTAAAACCCTCGAAAAAATAAAATACTTATGCTCTGCCTAAGCATACCCTTCGCGATTGCGGGACCAACTTCGTGATTGCAAAGCACAATCAACACTGCCCCAGAAAATGGCCTAAGCGAACCGAGACAAAGCTCGTGAACGCGATGCACTCCATATCTAAGTCTTCGCGAACGCGGCCGCAACCTCGCGATCGTGTAGGCTAAAAGCCCGATGCCCTAGCTGGATTTCCCCTTCTACGCGAATGCAACAATACACACACGATTGTGATAACTTCTTCCTCCCAAAGCTTTGAGAATGCGAGCTCCGTTTCGCGAATGCAATTAACAACCACCCTGCTATCAAAATACCTTCTGCAATTGCGATCGCGAAGAAGGAAACCAGAAACTCAAAATCAACAGTCCCAAACCTGATGGAAATGGTCGAATCCAAAACACACCAGAGGACCCCGGGACCCCGTCTAATCACACTAATCAATTCCAAAACATAACACGAACCTACTAAAAGACTCAAATCACATTAAACAACATTAAAATCATGAATCGAACCACGATTCAAACCTAAGGAACTAATGAACTTCCAACTTCTAAAACTCATGCCGGATTACACCAAACCAACCCGAATTGATCTCAAATATTGCATGCAAGTCTTAATGGATACAAAGGACCCATTCCAACTCCCGAAACCAAAATCCGAACCCGATATTAACAAAGTCAACTCTTGGTTAAACCTCTCAACCTTCCAAACCAGAGCGGGAGATTGAGTTTGCTATTTACATATTACCAGATACTCACCCGATATCTATTCCTCCTAATAGAGTGGCACATGCAGAGTTGAGAGAGTTGAAAGAACAACCGAGGGATTTTCTTGAAAAAGGATTTATTAGACCTAGTATATCACCATGGGGAGTACATGTGTTATTAGTGAGAAAGAAAGATTGTTCCTTATGGATGTGTATTGATTACAAGCATTTGAATAAGGCGACGATCAAGAATAAGTACCCGCTTCTGAGGATTGATGATTTATTTGTTCAGTTGCAGGGTGCCAGGTGTTTCTCGAAGATAGACTTGAGGTCTGCGTACCATCAGGTAAGGATTGAAGAGAAAGATATTCCGAAGAAAGCATTCAGGACCAGATACTGACACTTTGAGTTTTGTGTTATGTCGTTCGGATTGTCCAATGCCCCAGTAGTATTCATGGTATTGAAGAACCGTGTGTTGAGACAATTTCTAAATCTGTTCGTGATTGTATTTATAGATGACATTTTGGTTTATTCCCGTGTAGAGGCTTAGCATGTAGATCATTTGCGTACTGTGCTCAGCGTTCTACAAAAAGGAAGTCGTACGCAAAATTTTTTAAATGTGAATTATGGTTGAATTCCGTAGCTTTCCTAGGGCATATTATTTCAGGCGAAGGTATCCGAGTTGATACACAGAAATGAGGCAGTGAAGACTTGGCCTACACCCATGACATTGACGGAGGTTCATAGATTCTTGAGTTTGGCAAGTTATTACAGCAGATTTGTACAGGGCTTTTCTTCTCTTTCAGCACTATTGACAAAGTTGACGGAGGTTGAAGGACAGATTGACTTCAGCACCGGTATGACAGTCCTAGAGGGGACAGATGGTTATGATATCTATTTCGACTCTTTGAGCGTTGGATTGGGTTGTGTATTGATGCAGCATGGTAAGGTTGCCGCTTATGCTTCTAGACAACTAAGAAAGCACGAGAAGAATTACCCGACCCACGATTAGAGTTAGCCATAGTGATTCATGCACTAAAGATGTGGAGGCACTATTTGTATGGCATTCATGTTGATATCTATATGGATCATAAGAGCTTTCAGTATGTCTTCAAGCAAAAAGAATTGCATTTACGTTAGAGGCAATGATTGGAGCTACTGAAAGACTATGATTTTGATATTTTATACTATCCAGGGAAGGCTAATGTAGTGGCCGACGCCCTCAACCGTAGATCTATGGGTAGCCTATCATATTTACAGTAGAGAAGAGTGGGATATTCCGTGAGATTCATCAGCTAGGTAATCTTGGGTTCGATTACTAGATTCAGATGATATCGGAGTTACTATTCAAGACACGACAACATCCTCTTTAATAACTGAAGTGAAGGAACGCCATTATGAGGATCTTGTGCTTGCTCTTATAGAGATACAACCCCCCAAAAGGAGAAGACACCATTTAAGATTATAGGAGATGGAGTCCTCAGATATCGCGGTCGATTTTATGTTCCTAATGTTGCAGGGCTGCGCCAGCAGGTTATGGGAGAAACTCACAATTCTCATTATTTAGTTCATCCAAGAGCGACGAAGATGTATCATGATATCAGGGAAATATACCGGTGGGACGAAATGAAGAAGGATAGAGCAGAGTTTATGCTCAGTGCCTAATTGTCAGCAGGTTGGATTATTACAGGCTATAGAGATTCCGATTTGGAAATGGGAAGTAATTAATATGGATTTCATCATAGGCTTACCTTGTACCCAGTGTATGTTCGATTCTATATGGGTGATTCTTGATAGGCTTAAAAAATCAGCCCATAGTACGACTTCATGGTTTCCCTATATCTGTTATCTCAGATAGAGGTGCTCGGTTTACAGCTACTTTCTGGAGGTCCTTCCAAAAAGGATTGGGGACTCAGGTAAGTCTTAGTTCAATATTTAATCCCCAAATAGATGGTCAGCCTGAGCGTACTATTCATACACTTGAGGATATGTTACGGGCTTGTGTGATAGACTTCAGGGGAAGCTGGGATGATCATCTTCTGCTTATTGAGTTCGCATATAATAATAGCTATCATTCCAGCATTCAGATAGCTTCATATGAAGCTCTTTATGGACGAAAGTGTAGATCACCTATCAGATGGTTTGATGTTGGGGAAACTAAGTTAGTAGGACCAGTGTTTGTACAATAGGCAGTTGAGAAGATTAAGCTTATACAGGAAAGGCTATTAGCAGCTCAGAGTCCTCAGAAGTCCTATGCAGATAATCGATGATGAGACCTGGAGTTTCAGGTAGACGACTAGGTATTCCAAAAGGTATCACCGATGAAAGCCGTTATGAGATTCAGTAAGAAAGGAAAGCTTAGCCATCGGTACATTGGACCTTAATTGCCACCGGAGCTTAGATGGGCCAGAGTTGATCGGTTCTTGACCGTTCGACAGAGTAATATGAGTGTTAGGGAGTACAACATTCAGTTTGATTCTTTGGCTAGGTATGCTCCCACTATTGTAACTAAGAGGGAGGATTGGGTTCACCTGTTCGGGGATAAGTTTGGAACCGCACCTGCTTAAAGACTGTATGTCGGTCTCACTTCAGTCAAGCATTGATATTTCTTGTATTTAGGCATACACTCAGAGTGTAGAGGAGCGTAAGCAGAAGTAGGGGGCCGATCGTGAGCATTATAGGGGCTAGAATAAGAGAGCGAGATCTTCAGGTCGTTTTGGTGAGTTTCGAGGTGGCAAGAGACAGTGCTACACGAGGTATCCACCCCAGCCATTGGCTAGTGCACCCCCTTAGTTTGTAGGTAGGAGGTTTGATCGCGCCATATATTTAGGGCCTAGTTAGATTTCTAGGGCCTCCAGTTCTTAGTATAGAGGTGAATTAAGTCAAATGAGGCCGCCCCTGCCACGATGTGCTTAGTGTGGTAAAAAGCATGCCGGGAATTGCCTTGTAGGGTTGGGTGTTTGTTATACTTGTGGTTATCAAGGACATGTTATGAGAGATTATCCGTTGAGAGGTAGTGCATGTGTAGTTCAGCTAGCGGGATTTGTAGATGATTTGTCATCATCAGTACGCCCTCGCAACCGAGGTTCACAGACACTAGCCGGTCGTGGTAGAGGCAGAAGTGGAGCATCTAGCTCGAGCGGTTCTCATAATTGCATCTATGCATTAGCGGGTCGACAGGATCAGGAGTCGTCACCTGATATTGCTATGAGTATATTATTAGTCTCCTCATATGATGTATATGCATTGATTAACCCAGGTTCCACCTTATCGTATGTCACTTTGTTGGTTGCTAGTAAGTTTGGGATAGAACTTGAGTTGTTAAAACCTTTTGAGGTGCCTACACCTGTTGGAGATCCAGTGATAGCTAGACGGGTGTATAGAGATTGTATAGTAGTAGTTCATAGTCATCCTACAATAGCAGACTTGATTGAGTTAGATATGGTAGAATTTGATGTTATAATGGGTATGGATTGGTTGGCTTCTTGTTATGCTAATGTTGATTGTAGATCAAAGATGATTGGTTTCCAGTTTCCGGGGGAGCCAATTCTGGATTGGAAAGGTAATATTGCATCTCTGAGAGGTAGGTTTATTTTCTATCTCAAGGCAAGGAAGATGACTAGAGAGGGCTATATTTATCACTTATTTCGTGTACAGGATGTGAAAGTAGAGTCACCAACCCTTCATTCTATTCTGGTGGTTAATGAGTTTCCTTATGTTTTTCCCGATGAGTTTCCTGGCCTTCCGCTAGAGCGGGAGATTGAGTTTGCTATTGACATATTACCAGATACTCACCCAATATCTATTCCTCCTAATAGAGTGGCACATGCACAGTTGAGAGAGTTGAAAGAACAACTGAGGGATTTTCTAGAAAAAGGCTTTATCAGACACAGTATATCACCATGGGGAGTACCTGTGTTATTAGTGAGAAAGAAAGATTGTTCCTTACGGATGTGTATATATTACAGGCAGTTGAATAAGGCGATGATCAAGAATAAGCACCCGCTCCTGAGGATTGATGATTTATTTGATCAGTTGCAGGGTGCCAGGTGTTTCTCGAAGATAGACTTGAGGTCCGCGTACCATCAGGTAAGGATTGAAGAGAAAGATATTTCGAATACAGCATTCAGGACCAGATACTAACACTTTGAGTTTTGTGTTATGTCGTTCGGATTGACCAATGCCCCAGTAGTATTCATGGTATTGAAGAACCGTGCGTTGAGACAATTTCTAAATCTGTTCGTGATTGTATTTATAGATGATATTTTGGTTTATTCCCGTGTAGAGGCTTAGCATGTAGATCATTTGCGTACTGTGCTCAGTGTTCTACAAAAAGGAAGTCGTACGCAAAATTTTTTAAATGTGAATTATGGTTGAATTTCGTAGCTTTCCTAGGGCATATTATTTCAGGCGAAGGTATCCGAGTTGATACACAGAAATGAGGCAGTGAAGACTTGGCCTAGACTCATGACATTGACGGAGGTTCATAGATTCTTGAGTTTGGCAAGTTATTACAGCAGATTTGTACAGGGCTTTTCTTCTCTTTCAGCACCATTGACAAAGTTGACGGAGGTTGAAGGACAGATTGACTTCAGCACCGGTATGACTGTCCTAGAGGGGACCGATGGTTATGATATCTATTTTGACTCTTTGAGCGTTGGATTGGGTTGTGTATTGATGCAGCATGGTAAGGTTGGCGCTTATGCTTCTAGACAACTAAGAAAGCACGAGAAGAATTACCCGACCCACGATTAGAGTTAGCCACAGTGATTCATGCACTAAAGATGTGGAGGCACTATTTGTATGGCATTCATGTTGATATCTATATGGATCATAAGAGCTTTCAGTATGTCTTCAAGCAAAAAGAATTGCATTTACGTTAGAGGCAATGATTGGAGCTACTGAAAGACTATGATTTTGATATTTTATACTATCTAGGGAAGGCTAATGTAGTAGCCGACGCCCTCAACCGTAGATCTATGGGTAGCCTATCATATTTACAGCATATAAGAGTGGGATATTCTGTGAGATTCATCAACTAGGTAATCTTGGGTTCGATTACTAGATTCAGATGATATCGGAGTTACTATTCAAGACACGACAACATCCTCTTTAATAACTGAAGTGAAGGAACGCCATTATGAGGATCATGTGCTTGCTCTTATAGAGATACAACCCCCCAAAAGGAGAAGACACCATTTAAGATTATAGGAGATGGAGTCCTCAGATATCGCGGTCGATTTTGTGTTCCTAATGTTGCAGGGTTGCGCCAGCAGGTTATGGGAGAAACTCACAATTCTCATTATTTAGTTCATCCAAGAGCGACGAAGATGTATCATGATATCAGGGAAATATACTGGTGGGACAAAATGAAGAAGGATAGAGCAGAGTTTATGCTCAGTGCCTAATTGTCAGCAGATTTAGATTGAGCATCAAAAACTCGATGGATTATTACAGGCTATAGAGATTCCGACTTGGAAATGGGAAGTAATTAATATGGATTTCATCATAGGCTTACCTTGTACCCAGTGTATGTTCGATTCTATATGGGTGATTCTTGATAGGCTTAAAGAATCAGCCCATAGTACGACTTCATGGTTTCCCTATATCTGTTATCTCAGATAGAGGTGCTCGGTTTATAGCTACTTTCTGGAGGTCCTTCCAAAAAGGATTAGGGACTCAGGTAAGTCTTAGTTCAATATTTCATCCCCAAATAGATGGTCAGCTTGAGCGTACTATTCATACACTTGAGGATATGTTACGGGCTTATGTGATAGACTTCAGGGGAAGCTGGGATGATCATCTTCTGCTTATTGAGTTCGCATATAATAATAGCTATCATTCCAGCATTCAGATGGCTCGATGTTGGGGAAACTAAGTTAGTAGGACCAGTGTTGGTACAATAGGCAGTTGAGAAGATTAAGCTTATACAGGAAAGGCTATTAGCAGCTCAGAGTCCTCAGAAGTTCTATGCAGATAATCGATGACGAGACCTGGAGTTTCAGGTAGACGACTAGGTATTCCAAAAGGTATCATCAATGAAAGGCGTTATGAGATTCAGTAAGAAAGGAAAGCTTAGCCATCGGTACATTGGACCTTATAAGATCATATAATAATATCATATGCAGAGTAGGCCAGGTAGCATATGAGTTAGAGTTGCCTTCCAACTTGAAGTCTGTACATCCAGTCTTTTATGTGTCTATGCTCCGTAAGTGTATCGTAGATCCTTCTAGGGTCATTACAGTTGACGGTGTCAAGATCACAAAGCAGCTATCATATGAGGAAGCTCCCATTGCTATACTAGATAGACAAGTTCGAAGATGAGAACTAAGGACATAGCTTCGGTTAAAGCACTTTGGAGAAACAAGAATGTGGACTAGATGACTTGGGAAGCTGAAACAGACATGAAATCTAAGTATCCTCACTTGTATCCACTTCTGGAGGAGGAGCAGACTGGGAAATCACAGCCTTTAGGTGCGTATATGATACTTGATTCTTATGTTAGTTATTGTTATTGGTCGTGTGAGGCCATTGGTGTTGTTGATAATTGTGGCCCTGTGTGGCTTTGTATTGTTGGGTTTGTTGCACGACAGGTTGGTAGTAGTACCATTACAGAGGAGACTCTGCCAAAATATCTATAGATCACAGAGAGTTTAACACTCGAGGACGAATGTTTCTAAGGGGGAAGACTGTTACACCCTATGCATCCCAAGGTGACGTATAATGAATATGAGACAAGTTAATCATGATTTAAATGAGTGTATAGTCATAAAAGGAGTATATATGATGTTTTGAAATGATATATAAAGTTTGAAAAAATCGGATTTAAGTTGCGGAAAACCCGACTACGGATCTGCCTGTAACGAAGCATTTTGAGCAATACATTTCGTGTCTTATATGCCGTCTTTTTGGGACATATTATATACCAAACTGAAGGTCTTGGACTGTAGTTTCTAACACTCTTAGCCATTTATTCATCCGACATCCGTATAAAAAGATATAAGCGTCTAAATATGGGCCAATGCTAGGGTGCCAAGCTAGCACCTCTTTGACTTTTCAAAAGTGGATATATATGCTTTAAGTCTTCTTTTCCTTCACTTTTACATAGACCACGAACATAGAAGACACATAAACATACCCTTAAGCTTTTTACAAGGTTTTTCAAACAGGATTAACATATCGGGTACGAAATCAAGAAGCAATAACATTAGAACGATCCCTACGACATAAGTGTCATTATACCACCTCTCTTTTTCTTTGTAGTTTGAGATAAATTCGTTTCCTAATAGTTAGAACTCACAGGACGGTGATCGAAAGCTGTGAGTTCGATATATTCCACTTGTAGTTGACTACCTCGTGTTGGCCTCTTGTGCTGTTGATTTATTGGAGTTTTGAAGGATAAAGCGTGTGGATAAATGCCACATGTTGTAAGGTAGTGGGCTGGTCGCTTGTCATAGCAATTTCAGGCTAATTGATAACTTGTTGATTGGTTGCGTTATGGTATAGTAGGGATTTTTGTTGTATTAATGGTCCCGAGTTGTAGTTATGTTGTTTTTGAGTTGCTGATTGTATTTTGTTATTGTCTCACCTATAGTAGGCTTGAGGTGGTAGTAAAATCAGGGAAAATACTGCCGATATAAAACTGAAAGAGTCATTCATAGCTTGACAATAGCTTTACTGTCGTTGTTGTAGATTAAGGTGCAGTGAGCTGAGTTTAGCATTGTTATTGGACATATTTCTTTAAGGTATGTTAAGGCTATCCCTTCTTTCCTTTTGGCATGATCCATATGATACAACGCAACTTTCCCAAATAATTCTACTCCTAGAAGTACTATGGTTGCCTATATTCTTGATTTCCCATATGTTTTATTATCATATCGTCTGTTCGTGGGTTTCGGAAAATACATAAGTTGATAAAGTTTATTTGTGATATTAACCAAAGGCATATTGATCTTATGACATTCTGAGAGATCTTATTGACTTACTTCATTATGCATTGCATTCATTTATACAAGTAAATTGACCCATGACCAGATGGCATTATACACGTGTATATTATATGTATATAGGGTAGGCGGAAAGGTTATGGCGTTATATATGCACCACCACCTGATCAGTTGGTATACATTGATGCTTTTGCCCATTGAGGCGGAGATAATATCATGGGATGTCCTCAGAAGCTTGATATGTTATGTACGCATATACCTGTGCATGATATGAAATTTATACGCATGTGCATGACATTATAAATGCTTTATGATTCACAGAGCTATTCAGACTTATAATATGAGTCCTTTACTCCATATTTCTTTCATGTCTTTTATATACTAATTTTTATGCCTTACATACTCGGTACATTATTCGTACTAATGCCCCTATTGCCTGGGGGTCTACATTTCATGCCCGTAGGTACAGGTAGACAGGCTGACGGTCTCTTAGAATCCTTGCTCAGCGAGAGTTGGTGTGCTCCATTTGATCCGGAGTTACTATTGTGTTTTGGTACGATATTTTTATATACTTATATGTGTATGATAGGGCCTAGTCCCGTCCTTTATACAGTTTTACAATCTATTAGAGGTCTGTAGACAGTCATGTATAGTTGGATAGTGTGTGACCTTGTTGGCTTCTATTTTGATATATAGTTGTCCATAGCAACCTTGTCGGCTCGCCCTATCGTATTATATATATATATATATATATATATATGTGTGTGTGTGTGTGTGTGTGTGTGTCTTTTAGGCATGTTTCCTCACGTATGTTATTCATATGATTCAGTAGTTTATTAATAGATGTTATGCATGACCTACTCCTATTTCATGTTTATATCTTAGACTTATGCTTAGGGGTGTTCGAAAGGTACGACTCGGGCATCCGTCATGGCCCATTGGTTTGGGTAGTGGCAATATGATTCTAATCCCGAAGGCATAACCAACATTGGAGTTGTGGTCAAAGTTGTTTTGACCTTCTGAATGCTCTCATCATGCTCATCTGACAACCTAAACAGAGCACCCTTCTGAGTCAACTTAGGCAATGGAGCTATAATAGATGAAAATCCTATCTGAAGCGACAGTAGTGACCAGCCAAACCCAAGAAGCTCCTGATATTTGTAGAGGTAAAAGGCCTGGGCCAACTCTGAACTGCCTCATCTTCTTGGGGTCCACCTTGATCCCATAACTAGATACCTCATGACCCAGAATGCCATAGAGTCGAACCAAAACTCGCACTTGGACAACGTAGCACATGGCTTCTTCTCCCTCAAAGTCTAGGGCATGGTCCTCAAATGCTGCTCATGCTCCTTCCTACTACGGGAAACATCAATATATCATCAATGAACACAATGAAAAATTAAATCCAAATAAAGCTGGAACATACTATTCATCAAGTGCATGAAAGTTGCCGCGGCATTAGTCAACCCAAACTACATCACCAAAAACTCATAATGCCCATAACGAGTCCAGCTAGCAGTCTTAGGATGTTCGATGCCCTAATCTTCAACTGATGAACCTCGATCTGAAGTCAATCTTCGACATTACCCAGGCACCTTGAAGCTGATCAAATAAATCATGAATAAACGGTATTGGACACTTGTTCTTGATGGTCACCTTGTTCAACTTCTGACAGCCAATGCACATTCTCATAGACCTATCCTTCTTCTTAACAAACAAAACCAGTGCACCCCAAGGTAAAACACTAGGCCTGATGAACCCCTTATCCAACAACTCTTTCAATTGTTCCATCAATTCCTTCAACTACGCTAGAGCCATACGATATGGAGGAACAAACATAGGCTTCATTCTCGGTGCCAAAGCGATGCCGAAATCAATATCCCTATTGGGTGGCATGCCCGGTGGTTTGCTAGAACCACATGTGGGAACTCCCTCACTTCTGAAACTCACTCAATAGTAGGAGTATCAGCACTAACATCTCTAACAAAGGGTAAATATGCCAAATATCCCTTTCTAACCATCAATTGAGCCTTCAAAAATAAGACCACTCTATTAGGAGTGCAACCAAGAAATCCTCCCACTGGAACTTCTACAACCCCGGCATCGTCAACATCATAGCCTTAGCGTGACATTCCTGAATAACATGGTACAGAGATAGCCAATCCATACCCAATATCACATCAATATCCACCATATCTAACAGTAGAAAGTCCACCCTCGTCTCAAAACCACAAATAGTAACCTTACATGACCAATAAACTTGATCCACCATAATAGAATCACCTATAGAGACACAAACATATGAGCATCAAAAGAACTACGAGGTATATCCAAACAAGAAGCAAAGTATGATGACGCATATGAATACGTGGAACTAGGATCAAACAATACTGAAAAATCCTCTGCACACAGAAATAATACCTGTAATTGCTGCATCAGAAGCAACAACCTCGATCCTCCTTGGAAATGCGTAGCATCTGGCCTGACCTCCACTAGACTGAGCTCCCCTTCAGGACGACCACATCTTGGATGACCTCCACCCCGAGCTAGCCGAGAAGGTGATGTAGAAAATAGTGTGGGAACCATAATCTGACCTCCCTGCTGCACTGGAGCTCTGCAAAAATAGGGAATTACTTCCTGACATGCCCCAACTGTCCACACTCATAGCAACCTCTAATTGGGAATGATTGAAGGGCCTGAGTGGGACCCCGTGAACCAGAATAGCCACTAGAAGAACCATGTACTGATGAACCATGAATGGATGGAGTGCGATAAGAACCATGTGTTGGAAGTGCACAGAATGAAGACTGCACAAAATCTCCTTGACTGGGTGGCGGTGAATGATAAGCGGGCGTGCTAGACTGGCCTATCCTAAATAGAGCTCAGCCTCTAGATAAGGCACCGCTAAAGCTCCTTGAACATCAAGACCTCCAGTCCCTACCCTGCGTCATCTCTATTGTCTCAATGTGAATGCACTCATTACGACACGCTATCTCCATAACAAGGTGAAATGGAGCCCTGATCTCCACCTCTCTAGCAATAATAATGCGAATACCATAGTGAAGTCCACCAATAAATCTCCTCACTATAAGGCCCCGTAAAATTTCACCAAGGAATTTAAGGTTTGGTGGTGTAGAGGTAGGCTTACGTGTTTGAAGGTTGTAGAAATTCTTTGCAGCGAGCTCGAGCCGCGGTTTGGACTTTTTGGGTTGAAGAATACATTGAGGAGTAGATGGAAATTTTTGACAGAAGAAGGCAATTTTGTGGTGTGTTTCGTGATCGCAGAACCGTTTTGTGGGCCGCATAATCATCGCAGAGTTGAGCAGGGAGTTTCTTGAATTTTGAAGGTCGTTTTGCGATCCATTATGCGATCGCATAGTTTTTTTACGGTTTGCATTTTCCTTCGCAGAGTTGACATGAAGAATTTCGTTGGGCAATATTTTTACCCATTCTGCGGCTTGCGGTCCATTATGCGGACCGCATACCTATTCTGTGGTCAGTTCTGCGATCGCAGACCTGATTTCAGAGGGTCTATTTTTTTATTTTTATAACCCGACCCCATTGTGATAAATAGCCCTTGGGGTTTAATTTTGGGCAATTATCTAATGGTTTTAGAGAGAGGTAAGAGCATTTTAGAGAGACAAGGAGGAAACCAAACAACTTAATCATCCAATCTTGCACCAACCTTCAAGAATCAAGGAAGTCAATCACTAGATTATCATCTATCCGAGTAAGTCCTACTCCTAAGCTTTAATGCAACAGGTTATGAGTTCTAGTATATTGTGGGGGTTGTAATGGGCCATGCATGTGACAATAGGTTGTAGTATGTGGGGTTAATGAATTAGTTTGGATAGTTTCTTGTTGAAATTGGTCGAGGGAGGAAGAGATTACCATTGTAGAGCTTCGTAGTACATTTTGCATGCTAGGTGTTTGACAAAATTCCAAAGAGAGTTACACCATGTGAATCCTTCTAGTTAATATCTGATTTTTGGTATCTTCCTATAGATTGTTATTGCTTGAAGAATTGGGACGTTGTAGTAACTTAAGGAAAGCTCAAACAAGGTATGTTGGCTAAACTACTCTCTTAGAATCAAATTTCATAATGTTCCCGTAAGATTCAAGTATGGTTAGCCCCAGTTCCTAATTCTTATGTTCCGGATTATTACTTATAAGCTTGACTATCGTGAATGAGCTTAAGGTCTTGATTGAAAATGTCTTGTTGTTGATACTCTTTAAAGATGCTTGAAAATGAAATTAGAATATTGATGATATAAGGTGCGGCCACCGTGCTAAGAATGAAAGTTATACATGTGGCTAGTGGTGCCAATGAAAGGAGATGATGTGTGAAGATTATGAAATGAGATTTGATTCAATTGTTCCAAAATTATTTCAAAAATAGAATTGCCTAAAAGCTTATGTAGTCAAGTCATGCCCATATGTGGTTGTTTTAACTAATGCTGTGCTTTGTAAGTATTTTTAATGTGTTTTGTGTCCTTACATAGTTGTGAGTGAAAATTGTGTATTGCCCTCTTGGGGAAAAGTATTTCAAGAATAAATGGTGTGCTACTTGTTTATGATTTTAACTTTCACTTCGATTGCCAATTATTTACTCTATTTCTCGGAAAGAAATCTATTGTGTTTATAGCCTTCATTTCTAACGAACTTAAAGAGGTGATTTCCGGAATACTATATATGTTGATATTTATAATGATGATCCATGAAAGAAAAGAAATGAAAGTGTGGAATTTGAAATACGGCTACTGTGCTTGAATAGAGAATCTCATGAATGACCAAGAGTCCAGGAAATATTGCTGAGCTGATTGGTTGAAAATAGTAGTGGAGATTTGTACAATGTGAAAGATGATGAGGCAAATACATTTGTGCTTTTGTTTCCCTTGTGTGTAACCCAAAAAATATTTTTGGGAGTATCATTAGTAAACCGAGGAAGGGTGGGTTAAAGGGCCCATGCCCGAAATTGCACGTGCTGGTGTAGGAGTGAATTGTGATTATTCCCCTTAATTGGGATGAGATTAAAAATAGCTGTGATTTTTAAAGTTCAACCCACACGACATATGTGGGAAAGCGGCCTAGCTGATCGGATGGAGATCGGACATCATGTTGCGCACATGCTGGTACTACTCTAGGTAACACCTTTCTTTCGCACCACATGTCAACCCACATTGTTCGTCGAGAGATGGCCTAGCCGATCGGGTATGATCAGACTCCATGCTAAAAACATTATGGTATATGGGTGCTAATGATCTCCCAACCAAAAATATATATTACTTTTGCATTTTGAAAATTATTATGTTTTAACTAGACATTTGGATATTGTTGATTGTGACTTGTTGTTTCTATGATTTTTCCCTTTCTTATATTGGCATTCTATTTTGAAAAAGGACATTTAGCTTTACATACTAGTACTATTCCATATGTACTAACGTCCCTTTTGCCGAGGGCGCTGCATCTTCAATGGATGGAGGTGGTTCATCAGCGGGCAGCATTGGTCCTTGTTAGCAGTTACTCCCCTATTCAGCAGGTTTTGGTGAGCCTTACTCTATTCCGGGCCTGATGTCATCTGATGTTATACTGTGTATTTGAAGTATAGTAGGGGCCTTGTTGTCAGCACTTCTATACTACTCTTCTGTTTTACTTAGAGGCTCCATAGACAAGTTGTGGTTGGTGTTTGATGTGGGGAACTAAACTAGAAATGTTGGTATTTGGCAAACATGTTTTTCATTATATCAATAAACATGTAATAATTTGAAAAAGATGAATGAAGCTGCTAATGGAAATGAAATGAGAGTTGTTAATGAAACCTTTTCAGTGTTTGATTGATGGAGTGCATCTCTTCTTTATTCATGGATGAGGTTGAGTGGAAGAAAATCTAATAGGCTTGCTCGGCCGGGTTTACTCGGTTGAGCGCCGGTCACGCTCCCCAAGGTCGGGGTGTGACCCTCACTCTCTCCTCCTCAGTGGGTATCAAAATAATAGCATGATGGGATAGCTCCGTGAACCTCATCTCATACTCGGTATCTGACACAGACCCTTCTGAAGGTACTCAAACTGTCTCCTCAGCTTCTCTCTCCTAGTGTGGGGGGTATGAAATGCTCCAAAAAGACCCTGAATAACTAAGCCTAGGTAATAGGATGATCCTGCCACTCGACCCATCTCGTAAAACTGCCACAACCTCTTGGCTGGACCCTGCATTTGGGAGGCAGTGATATCAACTCCATTGGACTTCACTAGTCCCAAATTGCACAGAATCTCATGGCAACATCCCAAGAATCCCTGGGCATCCTTTGAAGGTGTACCACCGAAGTGAGGAGAATGCAACTTGGTGAACTTATCTAATCTCTTCAGCTCATCAACTAACATTGCCGGCCTATCCTCAATCTAAGCGGCAATAGTTGGCTGAACTCCCCCAACTAGTAACACTGCAGGATTTTAATAACCTTGGGCCATCTGCTATGGGATACGGGTAGCTGGAGTCTGCGCTCTGCCCTTGCATGTGAAGTAGTTGGTATAGTACAAAATGCCCCGGCCTGAACCAAACTCTCGAACAAGCAAACAATATGTACCAAAGCATCCTGGACAGTTGGTGAAACAAATAGGCCCTGGGGAGCCTGAGCTGGTACCTCTGGCTCATCATCAAAATCACGAACCTATTCCTCAACAGGAGCTACTGGTGGCTCCACATCAGTAGCTAGTTGTAGCACATCCTGCGCCCCGAACTCTGCCTCGACCCAGGCAACTCACGGACCTAGCCCGGGGTATCGACGCCTGCTCAGCCGCATCCAACGATTGTATCCTCACTAGCAGTGAAATAATAGAAAATCAAGGATTCAAACTTAAATTTAAACAAATCGCACGATAGAGAATGAAGGAATGTGAAGTTTCTTAACAGCCCTGTAGCCTCTAGAAGATAAGTAGAGACGTCTCTATAACGATCCGCCAGACTCGAATAGACTTGCTCATGACTCGTGAGACCTAAGCAACCTATGTCTCTGAGTACCAAATTGCCACAACTCCAAATCAAGGACGATATACAAGAAATAAATTCTAACAATAATAAGAAATAGCCTAAAAAGTAGAATAAGATAGATAACTGACGTAATTTAGCGATATAACTGCAATACTATCGCAGAACCTACTGTCAATGAGTACATGAGCTCTATAGGATAAATAAGTACAACTGTCTGAATAAAAATACAATACTGTTTGAAGTACATAAATAGTAATAACAAAATTAAAGAAACTAACTCGAAGGCCTCCGGACAGTAACAACAAAACTACCTTGAAATCACCATATGGGAAGCAGTGCAACTTTCTTACAATCAGCTATATCAGCAGTACCTGGATCTGCACATAAAGTATAGAGTATAGTATGAGTACAACCGATCCCATGTACTCAGTAAGTAGCAAGCTTAACCTCGGATTGAAGATAGTGAGGAGATTGCACTTTCAATAGTCAATAATAACACTAACAACAAAATAGTGATAATAAGTGAAAAGAATTCAAGAATAACAAGTTCAAATTATAAACAATAATAGGAGATAGGCACATGCTTTCCGATCAACTCAGTTAAGTCATCTATTTCAAGATATAGAATTTCAATTAGCATGAGGGAGATACACCCCTATGCATACATGAAAAGTAACAATGCCAAAATCCACTATTTCACAGCGAAATCATCAAATAAGCACACTCTCAGCACTATAAGGGTGGTTGGCATGAAATCCCTCACTCAACACATACCAAGTGCCGACACTCACAAGGCCCAAAGACTATGGGTTATCACCCGACTCCGGTGGGCCAGACGCTGACCGGATCAAAAGTTAACAATCATCGTAAACCAGCCAAATGGTCTGGTACTTGTGTCACCTCAATATCAGTACCACATAGCCTAATAAAGGGTCTAGCGTATGTGTCAACTCAATATCAATATCATCACGGCTCTATGGCCACAGATCAGTCATTAATCCACTCATATAACAATATGCCAGTATCTCACAATATTCGAAAATCAATCTACCGCACAATTTATACCAATGTACCATGAAACCACTCAAACTCATGGTACTCAAGTAGGGAAACCAAGAACATGTATGATAAAAGGTAAGAAGTATATTGAAATGTTGAAATAACACGCAGATATAATATCATGACTAAAAAGTATGACTACAATCAAGGAAAATAGCTCAACATAGCAAAATGGCCCTATCATGTCTCAAACGGATAAGTACATAGCCTAGACATGATTCCTAGCATGGATAAAGTCTAAGTAGTCATACAAGTAAAGAAAACACGGTAACACGAAGGCATGTTAGCAAAACAAGGCATGTAATAGCCTAAAGTCTCCTCTGATCATGAATAAGCACAGTACGTAAAATACTCTCGTCACCACGTACGTGCATCACCCCCCACACATAGCAAGCATTGAAATCTACGGTGAAAATAACCTCAAGCCAAGCCTAGGCAAGATACATACCTCAAAGCGCGAGAATAAGTACTCCAAAAAGCCGTTGCAAATCGGTGTCACGGCCCAAATCCCAACATGTTGTAATGGCGCCTAAAACACTTGTTAGGCAAGCCAGGCTTAACAATAAAGAACCAAAATAGCAACAACAACATAAATAATATAAGTTTGAAACCTTAGTATAGCATAATAAAGCTAGTACAAGATAAAATCCCCCAGAATTGGTAAATACAAACTTATGAGCTCTAATACGGAAATATAAGTCTGGAATAACCAAATACATTAATGTCTGAAATAAAGACAACGGTACATAAGAAAAGAGACGCCGGGACTACAGACGAGAATGCAGCTCTACCACGTCCCATCAAAGCTCAGTTGAACAAGCAACTCTGCTACTAATGACTTATCCCGACACCTGGATCTGCATAATTAAGTGCAGAGTGTAGTATGAGTCCAATCAATCCAATGTACTCAGCAAGTATCAAAACTAACCTCGGCGAGCTAAAAGAAACAAGAATTATAAATGATACTTGTTATAAACTGTACAATTTCATAATTAAACAAGTACATAACAGTCATGTGATAAAGTCATAAAGCACAGAAAGAACCATATGCGTGTGTGCACAATTACCCAAGTGCTCTGCTAAGTTAGTGATCCACCATATAATAATAGGTAAATAACCATGGAAATTGCAAGTAAAGATTAGATGCAAAGTCCAGAACAAACACTAGCTAGATTTTCCTCAATATTTCCATATCTGTACCAAAACCACTGATCAATTTTCCTCAAATCCGTGTGTACACCATCAAGAAGGCACATGAGAGGGTGACCCCAGCGAATGGATCCACACGCATGCACAGCCAATTAAACGTACTATCAGCCTGGCATGGTCAAAGGCTCAATATCATAATCCGCCTAGCGTGGTCATATGATAACAATACAATTCACCCGCGTGGTCACTGGCATACCAACATAATCTGCCTGGCATGGTCACAGGAATAAGAACACTATCCACATGGTGTGGTCACAGGCATACCAACACAATCCGCCTGGCGTGATCACAAGCATAACACCACAATCTGCCCACCGTGGTTATAGTCATCCAGTCCAAATCATATCACACAGAGGCAAATATACAAGAATACATGTATATGATGATTGAATATTGGAATTCATGCTCCGGGACTTGTATAAATGACATGCTAAAGTGTAGGCATGTATAAAGTATGCTATCATGGATAAAATCGGTAAGTTCATCACAGAATTAGCAATTATCAAGTTTATTCAGCGATTTAGCCTCTAAGTAACCTGAAATATGGATCAAATAGTTCACAACAAGGTTGCAAATATGAGAAACATCACACCTTAAAGCTTAACAATCAATACAAGGTTTAACATAGCACAAGCACTACATCCAGCCTGGATAAATACCCCGGTGCTCACACATCGGTTCAAACCCCACACATGTGCGCACCCATAGCATGTAGCTATCACAAATAACTCAGGTAACTAGTGCCTCAACCAAGTTCAGGTAAGATACTTACTTCAAGCCAACCAAATCAATACTATAAGAAGCAATTGCCTCACGAATCAACCTTGGGATGATCCGAATCTTGTAAAAATAACTTAATACCATCAATAAAACCATAGGAAGCGATTCCAAAAGATAAAACTAAGATCTTCAAATCAAATGTCAACCCAAAAGGTCAACCCCAAACTCGTACTCCAGAACAAGAAAAAATTAAAAATTTCGAACCAAAATCATCCAATTCCAACCACAAATCAACACTCACATCATCAAATTTCACTCTCCAAGAACATAGTCCAAAAATCCCCAAATCCCATATTAGATTCATGAAAATTAGGTGTAATAATCAATGGGTAATTAATATCTAATACCAAAATCGAATAAACTTCACTTACCACTTCAACTAGGATGAAAAGCACTAAAAAAATCGCCTTAGATCGACTTCCACAAGTCCAAAAATGAGAAAAATACTCAAACCCTTGAATTTATGAGTCTACCAGTCGAATCGCATATATGATGAAGATCTTCGCACCTGCGACACCGCATTTGCAGTCAAATTCTCGCATCTGTGAGATTCACTAAAGTCTCAAACAACTGCTTCTGCGGTCTTACTTCCATACCTACGAATCCGCACCTGTGGAGACTTTCCGCTTCTTGGCTCCCAGCTCCATTAGCAACATTTCGATTCTGCTGAATTTACCTTGTAGAAGCGCATCCCTTTCTGCAGAATCCTACACGCATTTTATGAGCTTCCCAGGCCTAGCCATCCCGTACCTGTGGTACATGAGCTGCATCTTTAACTCTATATATGCGGCCATTCTAAACCGAAGATGCGAAAACTATAGAAGCCGTAAGGCTTCAGCAATAACACCAAGCCCAAAATGAATCTGATTCAATCCAAATTACACCCGAAGCCCCCGGGGTCACATCCAAACATACCAACAAGTCCAAAAAGACAATACGAACTCACTCGAAATCTCGAATTACATCAAACAATGCTAAAACCATGAATCACACATCAATTCAAGCCTAATGAAACTAATGAACATCAAACTTCTAAAACTCATGCCGAACCATAACAAATCAACTCCGAATGACGTCAAATTTTGCATGTAAGTCAGGAAATTACACAACGAATCTATTCCACCTACCAAAACCAAAATTCAAACCCGATATCAACAAAGTCAACTCTCAGTTAAATTTTCTAACCTTTCAAACCTTCAACTTCCAACTTTCGCCAAATAACATCAAACCAACCTACGCACCTCCATATCAATATCCAAGCACGCATCTCAGTCCAAAATCACCATACAAATTTATCGAAACCATCAAAAATTCATTCCGGAATCGTTTACACAAAAGTCAAACTCCGGTAAACGTTTTTATGTTTAAGCTTCAACCTTGGGACTAAGTGTCCCACTTCATTTCAAAATCATCCCGAAACCAAGTGCAACCACTCCGATAAGTCACATAACTACAAATGAACATAGAAAAAGCAGTAAATAGGGGAACAAGTCTAATATACACAAAATGACCGGCCAGGTCATTACATTCTCCCCCTCTTAAACAAACGTTCGTCCTCAAAAGGGTCTAGAATCATACCTAAAGTCTCAAAAAAGGTGAGGATATTTGTTCCGAATCTCCTGATCGGTCTTCCAAGTAGCCTCCTCAACCGGATGACTTCTCCATTCAACTTGCATTGATGCTATGTTCTTTAATCTCAACTTTTGAACCTGCCGATCCAAAATGGCCACTAGCTCCACATCATAAGTCAAATCCCATCTAACTTCTCGATGTTGAAGTGTAAAACATGAGACAGATCATTATAATACTTCCATAGCATTAAAACATGTAACACTAGGTGAACTCTCGATAGACTAGGTGGTAAGGCAAGTCTGTAGGCTACCTCTCAAACTCTCCCAAGCACCTCAAAAGAGTGAATATACCGATGGCTCAACTTGCCCTTCTTCCCGAACCTCATCACACCCTTCATGGGTGAAACTCTAACCAGAACCTTCTCACCCACCATATATGAAACATCTAACACCTTTCAGTCCGCATAAGTCATATGTCTGGACTGAGCTGAACGTAGTCACTCTTGAATCACCTTAACTTTCTCAATGGCATCCTAGACCAAATTAGTGCCCAACAATCTAGCCTTTATGGGTTCAAACCAACCAATCAGCGAACGACATCGCCTCCCATCTAAGGCCTCATACGGGGCTATTTGGATACTCGTCTGGTAGCTGTTATTGTAGGCAAACTCTACAAACAGTAGAAATTGGTCCTATGAGCCTCCAGAATCCATAACACACACGTAGCATGGCCTCCAAGATCTAAATAGTGCGCTCGGACTGTCAGTCCATCTGAGGATGGAATGTCGTACTCAACTCGAGCAATATTCCCAACTCTCGCTGCACCGCTCTCCAAAATTGCGACGTGAACCACGTGTCTCGGTCAAAATGATGGATATGGGCAGGCCATGTAGGTAGATAATCTCCGGGATGTGAATATGAGCCAACTGCTCTAAGAATAAGAAGTTATCACCGGCATAAAGTGTGCGGACTTAAACAATCGGTCCACAATAACCCAAACTGCATCATATATCTTTAAGGTCCATGGTAAGCCTACCACAAAATCCATAGTGATGAGCTCCCACTTCCAGTCCAGTATCTTTAATCCCTGAATCAACCGACATAAGCAACCACATCTTTCTTCATTCTCCGCCACCAATAGTATTGTTTCAAGTCATGGTACATCTTTGTGACACCTGGGTGAATGGAATACACTGTTCATCAAGTGCATAAAGGACTTTGGGGCATTGGTCAACCCAAAGGACATCACCAGAAACTCGTTGTGACCATAGCGAGTCCTGAATGTCTTCTTCAGGATGTCTAAATCTCGGATCCTTAACTGATGATACCCCGACCTCAGATCAATCTTTGAAAACACTCTAGCACCCTGAAGCTGGTCAAATAAGCCTTCAATGTGCAGTAGACGATATCTGTTATTGACTGTAACTTTGTTCAGCTACCTGGAACCAATACATATCTACATAGTACCATCCATCCTCTTCACAAATAGAATCAGTGCACCCAAGGCGACACACTAGGCCTGATGAAACCATTATCAACTAACTCCTAAATTTGTTCCTTTAATTTCTTCAACTCTATTGTGGCCATGCAGTATGGAAAAGTAGAGATGGGCTGAGTGCCCGACACTAGGTCAATACCAAAATTAATATCCATGTCGAGTGGCCTGCCGGCAAGTTTGAAGGAAATACATCTAGGGAGTCTCTCACTATTAGAATTGACTCAACGGTAGGACTATTAGCACTAACATCCCTCACAAAAGCCAAATATTTCATACATCTCTTCTCAACCATCCATTGAGTCTTCAAATAGGAAATTACTCTACTAGGAACATAATCTAGGGAGCCTCTCCACTCCAACCTCGGCACCACCGGCATCGCCAATGTCACAGTCCTAGCGTGACACGGCGACAACCCATCCATGCCCAAAATCATGTTAAAATAAACGTAGCTAAGCAGTAAAAGATCAACTCTCACTTTATAACCCCCGATGGTCACCACACACAATCGACATACACGGTCCACAATAATAGAATCACCCAGCGGCATATATACATGAACATGCATAACTAAGGAGTCACGGGGCATATCCAAATAACGAGCAAAGTACGATAATACACATGAATAAGTGAAACCATGGTTAAATAACATATAAGCATCCATGTGTCACGCTGAAACAATACATGTGATCACAAAGCAATTACCCTTGGCCTAGTTGGAAATGCATAGAAATGAGCCTGACCGCCATATGATCGACCACCCCCTCTAGGGCGACCCCGAACTGTCTATGTCTCACCCCTAGCTGGTTGTGCGGGTGGTGCATGTATTGGTGCTGATATCATATGTTGTGAGCTCTGTTGTGGAACCCTACCAAGAAGTCTTGGCAATCCTCTTGAGATGACTCAAGTCCCCACACTAGTAACAACCCCGCCTGGGAGGAACCTCATTACTTAGGTAGCTGCTCGTAGAACCCTGACCGGATGGAGCACGGCAGGAACTCTGGCCAGCATCGCATTGTATGATGACTGAGCCGGGTGAGCATTATGCTAACGTGGATAATTAAAGCACCACAAGGAACATAACGAGCTGCCTGAGCGGGCCTATATGGACGACCTTTGTTGTAGTGTCACTGGCCTCTAGAGGAGGCACCACTAAAACAACCGGAAGCCCGAGGCCTCTTGGACTTCCGCTCCTTAAGCTCAAGTTTGAAAACCTGCTCCTAACGTCTAGCAATCTCGACCACCTAGTCAAACCTAGAATCTGTCTCAGCCTCTCGAGTCAAATTGTAACGCAAACTGTTGTTGAGGCCATCAATGAACCTCCCGATCTTCTCCCTCTTAGTGGAAACCAACCATATTGCATAACGTGGCAAATTCGCAAATCTCATCTGGTACCACATAAGTGCTACTGCACCTGCTGGCCTGGCTAACTAATAATCTCGCCACCATCTGTAGGCTGCCCCTGTCAGCTGAAAAGTAGTGAAGGAAACCCCACTGATATCCACAATACCAGCGGTGCAAAGAATCTGATGACGCGGATCTAGAAAATCCTGAGCATCCTCTAACTCTCCTTCATCAAACTCGGGCGGATCAAGGTTCCTAAACTTCTCTAACCTTCTATGCTCTACATCAGACATAGATGGATAAACCTCGACCTGAGCAGCAGTAACTGGCTGCACTGGTAGCACATTTAGTGTAGATGGCCCTGAGCTAGTTGCTCTGGAGTATGGGCGACATGAGCCTGGGCTCCTCCCCCCAGCCTATGAAGTAGCTGGTGCAACTTGTATAATAACCGCATAAGTCAGGCTCATGCACATGCTCAAGATCTGAGCCAAAGCCTCTTAAAGTCTTGGTATCACAATAGGTACTGCTAGTGTCTGGGTTGGTCCCACCATCTCAACACTATCCGGTACCTGCTCCTCTACTAGAGCAATTGGTGGCTCCACAGGTGCTGCCATCGCTGTAGATCGATCCCCACCTCGGCCTCTACCTCGGCCCCGACTTCTCACGGCCCTAGTTGGTGGTACTGGTGCCTGTCCACCTAATGCAGATGCACGTGTCTTCACCATGTGTGAAAGAATAGAAGAGTAAGGGTTTATATTTCGGAAATAACAGCTCCGCACGACAAGAATGCAAGGACATGAAGTTTTCCTAAAAGTTTGATAGCCTCTCGAAGATAAGTACAGACATCTCAACGTGCTACCAGCCCAGTGTGGTCCGGGCTCTATATCATTATCTGCCTGGCGTGGTCAATGGCATAACTAAACAATCCACCCTGCGTGGTCACAAGCATAACAACAAAATTCGTCAGGCGAGGTTACAAACATAACAACACAATCCGCCCTGCGTGGTCACATGCATAACAACGCAATCCTCCCGGCGTGATCACATGCATAACAACAGAATCGGCCCTGCACGGCCATAGACATCCAGTCAAATCATATTACGCAGAAGCAAATATACAAGTATACATGTATATGATGATCGAATATTATATTTCATGCTCCTAGACTGGTATAAATGACATGCTAAAGTGTAGGCATGTGTGAATTGTGCTATCATGGCTCAAATCGGTAATTTCATCGCAAAAATATCAATTATCAAATTCATTCAAGGAATTAGCCTCTATATAGACTCAAACATGGATCAAATCTAGTCAAAATAACTTTTTTACCATCAATAAAGGTCATAGGAAGCAATTCCAAAAGATAAAGCTAAGATCTTTAACTCAACGCAAAAGTCAACCAAAAAAGTCATCTCGGGCCCGTACCCCGGAACACGACAAAATTCAAAAATTCTGTACACCCATTCAATTACGAGTCCAACCTTACGAAATCATCCTATTCCAACCACAAATCGACCCTCAATTAATCAAATCTCGCTCTTTAATAACATACTCCCAAAATCCCCAAATCCCATTTTAGATTCTTGAAAATTGGGTGTAGTAATCAATGAGTAGTTAATATCTAATACCAAAATCGAATAAACTTCATTTACCTCTTCAATTAGGATGAAAAGCACTCCAAACATCATCTTCTAGACCGAGTTCCACAAGTCCAAAAATGATAAAACACTCAAACCCTCGAACAAATTTATGAGTCTACTAGTTAAATTGCATCTGCAATGAAGATCTTCGCACTTGGTGATACCGCATTTGCAGTCAAATTCTCGTATCTGTGAGATTCACTAAAGTCTTGACCAATAGCTTATGCGGTCTTACTACCATACCTGCGCATCCGCGCCTGTGGAGACTTTTTGCTTTTGCTTCTGCTCTACCAGCTCCATCAGCAACATTTCGCTTCTGCGGACCTTACCTTGCAAAAGCGTATACGCTTCTGCGAAATCCTACGTGCATCTGCGGAACTCCCCTGGACAAGCCATTCCCACACCTACTCTACAGGAGACGTATCTGCGACTACGCATTTGCGTCCATTCTGGCCGCATATGAAAAAACACCAGAAGCCATAAAGCTTCAGCAATAGCACCAAGTCCAAAATGAATCCGAATTCAATCTGAATCACACCCGAGACCCCAGGGACCCCTTCATAACATACTAAAAAGTCCTATAACACAATACAAACTCACTGGAAGCCTCAAATAACATCAAACAACGCAAAAACAACGAATCGCACATCAATTCAAGCCTAATGAAACTAATGAGCTTCTAACTTCTAAGACGTATGTCGAAGCATATTAAATCAACTCTTAATGACATCAAATTTTGCATTCATGTCCTAAATGAACAATGGACCTATTCCAACTTCCAAAGTCAAAATCTGAACTTGATATCGACAAAGTCAACTCTCAGTCAAACTTGTCAACCTTATATACCTTCAACTTCCAACTTTCACCAAAGAACATCAAACCAACCTACGGACCTCCAAATCCAAATTTGGGCACACACCTAAGTCCATATCACCATATGAATTTATCAGAACCATCAAAATTCCATTACGAAGTCATTTATAGAAAAGTCAAACTCCAGTCAACTCTTTTCAACTTAAGTATCCAGTTCACTCTGAAACCATCGTGAAACCAAATCCAACCACCCCAACAAGTCACATAGCCACAAATGAACGTAGAAGAAGCAATAAATTGGAGAACATTGCTACAATGCATAAAACAACCGGTTGGATCATTACAATCGGCCTCCGAACGGGTCAAATCTAGCCAAAAATCAACTCAATAAGGTCAAATAATGATATATGAATCGATTTAAAGTAATAAAGCTCCAATATTTATCAAATGGCAAGAAGTCAACCAAAAAGTCTTCTATGGCCCGCCTCTTGAAACCTGACCAAAGTCACAAATCCTGAACATCCATTCAAACACGAGTCATATTACTAGTTTCATCCAAATCTGAATTCAAATCGGGGTTCGAATCTCAAATAATCACTCTCTAAAATTTCTTACAAAAATCCCAATTTCTCTCTTAGATTGTATCAACAGAAAAAGGAAATCACAAATAATATTCAACTCCAAGTCAAGAACATTTACCTTATCATAGCGGGTGAAAATTTCCTATATAATAGCCTCAATCCGAGCTCCCAATCTCAAAATATGATAAAATGAAGCCAAACCTCACTCTTAAACTCTGCCTAGTACTTTCGCTTCTGCAACCAAATCTGCCGCTTTTGTGGCATTGCTTTTGCGACCAAAATGCTCGCTTCTTGGTGTTTCACTTAAACCCCAAACCTCTGCGATTTCGCTCCTGCGGACAAACACCATGCACAAGCTCAACTACGCACAAGATCCCGCATATGCAGACCTCCCCATCAAGCTAGAACCTCATTTCTGCGTCCTCATGTGCGTATTTGCGGACTCGCACCTGCGGAACAAAACATCCCAAGTGCAAAAACACAAGACATAAACTGCCAACTAGCTCTAAAATGATTCGGAATCCATCCGAAACTCACCCGAGCCCCTCGGGACCCCGTCCAATCTCACAAACCAGTCCCAAAATATAACATGAACCTACTCGAGGTTCAAATCACACAAAATTACATCAAAACCATATATCACACCTTAATTCAAGCTTGATGCACTAATCAAACTTCCAACTTTCAAAACTCATGACGAACCACATCTAACCAACTCAGAATAACCCCAAAATTTTGCACACAAATACAAAATAATAAAGAAAACCTATTCCCACTTTCAGAATAATAATCCGACCCCGATAGCCTTAAAGTCAACTCCCGGTCAAACCTATGAACCTTCCAAACCTTCAAAATGCCAAATAGAGCAAATCAACCTAGGAACCTCCAGATTCAAAATCTGGACATACGTCCAGTCCAAAAGCACCATACAAAGCTATTGGAACTATCAAATCACCATTCCGAGGTCGTTTCCATAAAGTTCAAACCTTGGTCAACTCATATAACTTAAGCTTCCATTCTTGGACTAAAGTGTTCTGGTTCACTCTAAAACTTTTCCGAAACCAAATCAACCATCTTCCATGTCACAAAACAACAAAGAAGCATACGGGAAGTATCAAATAGGAAAATGGGGCTCAAATACACAAAATGAATGGTCGGATTGTTATACATACTCAGTCTTCGTGACATGATGTTAGGTTTGACATTTAGTTAGGAGGATTCATGTCACGACCTAAAATCCATAAGTCATGATGGCTCATAATCCAACTCAACCTTCTAGGTAAGCAAACAGTCACATGATATCAATGAAAATGAAATAACGTGGTCTAATAACTCAACAGTGGAAGAATACCATAAAAATATCTAAGAATAAAGTCAAAATGCTACTACAACCAACCTTAAAATCTGGTGTCAACGAGTACACAAGCACTACTAAATAACAAGGTACAAGCAAAATCCTCTAATACAATTGTCTGAATAAAAGAATTGTAAAGATAAAGATAATAGGAAGAGACCTTCAAGAACTGTGGACGATATGGCAGCTACCCGTAGTCTCCCAAAAAGCTGGCACAACTCGAGCATCAAAGTCACGTTGATCGGATGTGCCTGGATCTACACATGAAGTGTAGAGTGTAGTATGAGTACAACCGACCTAATGTACTCAATAAGTAACAACACCAACCTTGGATTAAAAGTAGTGACGAGCTCAGAACAATAGTCAAATGCCAATACCAATAACTGATACAGTTCAGGACATGGAGGATAAATCATAGGAACAACAGTTCATTGATATCAAGTACAACTCGTTCTCATTTCAGAAATTTAATCATGCTTTCAAGTATAACAGTTTAAAGCCCAACACAGATAAAGTAGGTCAATTATTAGTTAGCATGAGGAAAGTACATCTTTATACCTACATGTCAAGTATACATGTCAGTCAACAGTATCACAATAGATCCATCAAGAATATTTACACTTAGCACTGTACAGGTGCCTGGCATAACTGCCCAACATCAAGCACGTATATGAAACACTGTTCCTTCTCCCACTACTGGAATGTCAGATTCCGGAAGGGCGGATCCTACGCAATCTCTAATAATAATCATTTAGTCTAGTAATGAGGCATGGTGCACGTGTGGCCCAAAAACAATAACACTTAGCCCAATATGGGTCTCATGTACGCATCACCTCAAAATCAACACCAAACTGGCTCTATGGCTCAAACTCAGTCATTTACCGTTCAACTCTCAAAGGAACATATCTCAATTACTCAATTAAATAGTTTTATCCTTAAGAAGTATCAACAACATGTGTGCAATCAAATAAGAACTCCTGAGACAGAGATATCATACATGGATATAGTATCATGACTGAGAACATGTGCGCAAATAAGGAATATAACTCGAAAACAACAAGAATAGCCCTATCAAGACTCAAACAGTTAGCACATAGCCTAGACATGATGTCTAACATGATTCACAGTTCCAAATAATCAAACAAGGAGAGGGAACATGGGGATAACATGAGATGATGGCAAAACAAGCCTAGTAATAGCCTAAAGGCCTTCCCCAAACCATGAACATGCCAGTGCACGCACACACGCTCGTCACCTAGCACATACGTCACCCCAATATCTTTCACATAACGTACTTCTCAAAAGTTAAATACCCACAAATCCAAGTTTAGAAGTGTTACTTTCCTCAAAACGCGCAAATCACAACTCCAACAAACCCTTCCCACGCATATCAGACTCCAAACGACTCGAATCTAGTCACAAACAACTCAATATCAACAAATAACGCCATAGGAGACAACTTCAAACAATAAAGTTGTGGTCTTTATCAAAATCAAAAAAGTCAACCCAAAAAATCAACCACAGGCCTACAACCGGTACCCGACAAAATTTAATAAGTCCATCCACACCAAAATCATCAAATTCCGACTCAAATTGACTTTCAAACATCCGTTTTTCATAATCTGCTGCCCTTATGTTCCTCTTCGCGATCACGGAAAGTCCCACCCGATCAAAAATACTGCCTTCAAAAATACACTACGCAAATGCAAACTAACAGTCGCAAACCAACAGCTGCGAACACGGTGACCAAACACCATAATACTACGCGATTGTGATACAATCCTCACGACCGCGATGAATAAACACCTGACACCCCTAAGCCTTACATCCTTTCTAAGAGAATGCAATACTCTTTATGCGTTTGCGATGAACAACCCTCCTCAAACTACATGAACGCGTCCTTAGTCTCACGAACGCGATGAACAACTATCCCTATTTACCAAAAGACACTTCGCGATCATGACCCTTCCTTCACGATCGAGTGTAATAAAATAGACACCAGAAAATCAGCAGTCCAACAAGTCCAAAATGAAGCCGAATTTGATCCAAATCACTCCTGAGGCTCCAGGCCCCCCATCCAACCATACCAATAGGTCCTAAAACATGATACGAACTTAGTCGAAACCTTAAAACACATCAAACAACATCGAAATCACAAATTGCACCACAATTCAAGCAAGGGACTCCGTGAAAGCAAGCTTAATCATAGGTACGAAACCACAGTACAAGGAACAAAGCAAGAGACTCGAGGAAAGCAAGCTTAATCATAGGTACGAAACCACAATATAAGGAATAAAGAAAGAGACTCGAGGAAAGCAAGCTTAATCATAGGTACGAAAGTTTCCCTACAAAAAGGGGGCTGGCTCTTGCCAAGCTACACAAACAGTTAATTTGTTTATTGTCGCAACTTCCAACTTCTAAAACTAATGTCGAAAACATACCAAACCAACTCTATTAGACCTCATATTTTGCAAACAAGTCATAAATGACACAATAGACCTATTTCAACTCCTGGAACCAAAATTCAAACCGAATAACAACAAAGTCATCTCTCGGTCAAACTTCTCAACCTTCCAAACCTTCAACTTTCCAACTTTTGCCAATTCAAGCCAAAATGACCTACGGAGCTCAAAATCAATATCCGGATATACTCCTAAGTCCAAATTTACTATACGAAGCTACTAAAACAATCAAAACTCCATTCCGGAGTTGTCTAAACAAAATCAATCACCAGTCAACTCTTTCAACTTAAGCTTCCAACCTTGGGACTAAGTGTCACAATTCACTCTGAAACCTCCTCGGAACCAAACCAACCACCCCGGAAGTCACATAACCATAATTAAGCATAGAAAAAGTAATAAATAAGGGAAGGGGGCAAAAATACACAAAACGATCGGCTGGGTCGCGTTACATTCTCCCCATCTTAAACAAATATTCATCCTCAAACGGGACTAGAATCATACCTGGAGTCTCAACTAGGAATGTATATCTGCTCCGTATCTCCCGCTCGGTCTTTCAAGTAGCCTCCTCGACTGGCTAGCCTCTCCACTGAACTTTCACTGAAGCTATATTCTTTTACCCCAACTTTCCAACCTGTCGAACTAAATGGCCACGGGCTCCATATCATAAGCAAATCCCCATCTAACCGAACTGTGCAGAAATTCAAAACATGAGACGGATCACCATAATACATCCGGAGCATAGAGACATAAAATACTGAGTGAACACCTGAGAGACTAGGTGGAAATGCAAGCTTGTAGGCCACCTCTCCAATCCTCTCAAGCATATCAAAAGGGCCAATATTCGAGGGCTCAACTTGCCCTTCTTCGTGAATCTGATCACACCCTTCATGGGCAAAACTCTGGCCAATACCTTCTCTCCCACTATATATGCAATATCACGAACCTTTTGATCAGTGTAACTCTTTTGTCCAGACTGTGTTGTACGAAGTCGATCCTAAATAAACTTGACTTTCTCAAAGGCATCCCGAACCAATTCAGTACCCAATAACCCAGCCTCTCCCGGCTCAAACTAACCAACTGGAGAACGATACCACCTGCCGTATAAGGCCTCATAAGGAGTAATTTGAATACTCGATTGGTAGTTGTTGTTGTAGGCAAACTGATATTCGGCTTAAAGCATGTATATTTATATGCATATTGCCTTTAATTAGACTCATGTTTCGTAGATTTCGGATATGTAATGTAATAATTTGTGCTAATTCGTGGTAATATTAGATGTAGGAATCATCCGGAGTCAATGTGGGACGAAGGTGCGTGATTTGAAGACAAAAGGGGACGAAATAGAAAAAATGCCACAAAGTAGCACCCAAGCTAGCGTAGGGCGCTATCTGTGGCACAAAAATAATACCACAAAATTTTCCAGTGCCAGGGCTAGAGCCCCACGCTACTCTGGGAACTGATGACAGGAACTTGTCCTATTTCGCCCGCAACTTGGTTATTTCAACCCAAGACGCCCCTAACTCGTATAAAATCAAGTCTAAACCTATTTTAGAAGGGGAGACGCCACTTTGAGAGAAAAATACAAGTACGGAAGACTCGAGATCACGGAATTCATCAATTCATCAATTCTTCATCTAGTATTCATAGCTTTTTTTTAAAAAACAATATTTTGATTATTTTCATGAACATGAATGGCTAAGAACCTCATTATTCTGGGGGTTATGGGTCATATTTGACTATTGTAATTTGACGATTGATTGTGTTTCTTGATTCTACCATATTAATTTATTTATTCAATCTTGCACTTAATTAATCTATTGCGTAGCTAACTATAGAGTACTATCTACGAATTTATAGCTGAGCTCGAAAGTAGGAACTATAGATTTCATATAAGATTGAATAGAGTAAGTTCTTGAATCTGGGCATCAAAGAATACATTCGCGATTAGGACATATATATTCTAGTTGCCTTACTTGGTTATTTTTGCAGGAAATATACATGCATTCTTGTCAAGTTTGATTCTATATACATATAATCTTAGGTTGGCTTGAATAGGAGAGCGAAGCGTCGAAAGAACTTCTAGAACATAATAAGCCCTACTACTCAACAAATTAGATAAATCAAGTGATTACATCAACCGGAAAAATGCAATAGGAGAGACGTTAATCCCATAACCCTGGAATATCCCCATCTCATTCAATTCTTTCAAGAGTTTGCTTGTTTTACTCTTCGATCTTATTTTCTTGCTTTCTCGTTGGTTCGTAGTAATTTAGTTACAAAAATCACAATCATCTTCTTCACACTCACTTGAGCATTAAAGTTATAAATAGCTTGGATTGGACAATAGTTCATCATAGATCCTTGTGGGAATGATACTTTCTTAACACTTTATTGCTTGTCGACCGCGTATAGTTCCATGTGTGTTTGGATCCAACAAGTTTTTAGCGCCGTCGCCGGGGACTTAAAATAGCTATTTTCTAGATGAGAATTTTACTTTTTATCTGTTCAGTTATTTTTAAATTTTTTGTTTTGTTTAATATAGTAGTTTGTTACTTATCTTATTATGGCATGCTTGAATAAAAATTATTCAAATGATGAATATTCTTACTTTGATGATCCTTGTCTATATTGTTGAGGACCCCACTGATGGAAAAATTTTCAGAATGTTCGTGGTACCAAGTTGTGCGCACAATCTCAATCATTTTAGTGGAATATTTATAATATATGTGGTGGTCAAGGTGGCTATTGGGATAGTTGTCCTAATTCTTTTTATCCTTGTCTGCGCCCTTATAATAATCTTTCTAATAATGTTTGTGAGTTTGATAGAATCAATGAAGTGCAGGATATGGAACATGATGCATATATTAGGGATATTTTGAGGCAAGTAGCAGAGCAAGAGGATGAATTCAAGAAAGATATGAAAGAATGAGGGTAGTAATTACAAGAATGAAGGCCAGTGTGGAAAAATTGAATGAAGAGAGCGAGTTCCAGCAAGAGGACAATATTGAAAAAATGGAGATTTTGAGCCATATGTGGCTAGTGGAACAAGTTGAAAGATTAGAAATATATGAGGCTCAATGGGAGGAAATTGCAAGTTGGATGAGACACTTAATAGAAGGAAGAGCTGAACAAAGATAAGAGATTCAACAATTTGGCATTGCTATTCACGATTTGGAAGCTCAATTGAATGTAAATGTTGTTGCGTATGACGCCCAACAAAATAGTTCTGAGTTGTGTGAAGCTGAAAAGAAGCTTATACGCCAAATTGAGGATCTAAAAGTGGAGAGTCAATAATTCAATCATATTTTTGTTGATGATGCCCATGTTGAGAAAAATACACTAGAGTCGCTTGAGAAAATAGATAATGTTGCACTTGAATACTATGGTGTGTGTACATATGAGGATGTAAATAGCGACACAATTCTAGAGTTTGGGCGTATTAGTCCTCATTCCATACATTTTTTGACATTGTATTTGGATGATGACATAAAAATTCAGCCATCTGAGCTTTTGGAGGAGTCAGCGGACGAGGTACAAGGTGCCTACATTCTGAAATTTGTTGTGCCAGAAAGATAAAATTAAATACCTCGTCTAAGGGCTGAGAAGGGTAGATGAAAATTTATTACTTGGCCTGGTTATGATTGTAGCCCGACCAAAGGATCATAGCCGCAGACTAGATGCCCTGTTACGGGTACAATTCATAAGTTTGAGGTAAAGGCAAAAAGTGGTTCAAGTCATGCCGCGACTGTAAATTAAGCGCTTGTTGGGAGGCAACCCAGCTTTACTGCTTTCTTTTATTTTTGTTTATTTTATATTTTATATTATTGCTGTAGTATTTATTTTTATTTTGTAGGATTTTGAGCATAGGAAGAAAATCCACTGAAAGTGTGCAAAAGCGAGACAGATGGTTGGAACTAGTGTGAGGTAACCGCACAAAGGACTATTCTTGGGAAAAGTCTGAGTATTCCGTGAGTTGCTATTGCTTTGGCCTTTGACCTCTCAAGGAGTATTTCTCATCCTTGATTTAATATCTTTCTATGTGATCCATGCATCGAGGACTATGCATCACACAAGTGTGGGATGGGGGAACTACTTTCTGAGTGTGATTGTATAAAAGCCTTTTATCCTTGTTACTTTTTTCTTGTATATATAAAATCCGTAGTTAGAAGTAGTCTAGTTTAGAGTAGTAGACTTTAAAAATAATAGAAAAAGCTCCGACTTTTTCCGACGATGGATCTCTTGGACAACTTTAAAAATAATAGCCTACTCTATGACGCCTGTTCTCAGTTGTTTGACTTGTATGTCACCTAGTGCATTATTTCTAAAAAAATTCTAATGTGCTTTCTTGACTTGAGAGTTGAACAGAACCGTCTTGATTGAGTCATGTGCAATGTGTGTGTGAGGATTTGTATTATTTTGTGTTATCCTGTGTAGTTTAGAAAAAAAAAATTCTGTTGCTAGCCCTTTTGAGCCGATAGACCTTTTCCTTGGCACCCACATTACAAGTAGTATCCCGATTATGTTCGTAACTTGATCTTGTTGAACCTTTACCTCCGAAGGAACTTAGGTGCTAAAAGAAGTGAGGCGAGAGATTTGGGAAGTAGCTTTCGAGTGGAACCATGGAAGGGCCCATAAGGTGTACTAAAGTTGTGAAAAATTCTCACTAGCCGATGAATCTTAATGTATGGAGTGTGTGTAGAAAAAAAATGAGAGAAAAGAAAATTGCAAGAAAATAAATAAACAAATAATGTTGATAGTTGAAAAGAAAAAAAAACACCTCCTAATGTTACTAATTCGTGCTAGCAGGGATGTAGAAGTGCTTAATTGAAGAATGGGTTATATTGTGTATGGTTTGTGGCGAGTGAATTGGTTGAGAAGAATACGTGCTCGATTCTTGAGTGTAGTGTATTAAAGAGCGTAGGAGGATTAGTCACTATTCCTAAATGTGTCCTACCAGACCTTTAGCCTACATTACAACCCATAAAGTCCTAATTGATCCTAGACTTGGTTAGCTTAGATTAGTGGAGATGTACACTATGGGCAAGCTTATGGTCCGACCACAGGATGCACATGAAATTCTTTGTGAGAGTGAGCGACTTTTTTTCAATTGTGTGATGTCCTTAATTTATGTTAAGAGTCATATTTGAATGTGTGGACTCTTTATATATTCACTCTCTTGTTTGTTGGTGAGGGCACATGATCTCATGACGGATTGGTAATGTTATAAACTTCTCTTGTTGGGTGAGTGCGCGAGTTGAGGGTGCTTAGTGGTAACAAGTCGGCTCTTGATGTAGGATGGTTGTGGATAGGTTGTTTGAATTGGTTGAATTGCATTGTGTATACTTGGGCCTGTTTAAAACGGGAAGAATGTGAATTTTGTATGTTCATGCTTGATTGCCGGTATTGATTATCGTCAAAGATAGAGTGTATGATTGAAAAATTGAATTGCTCCTCCATAGTTGATGTGTATGTTGTTGGGGTGTAGTTTATAGTTCCATTTCTCGAGGGCGAGGAGGGGTCTAAGTGTGGGGTGCTGATATTCGACTTAAGGCATGTATATTGATATGCATATTGCCTCGCATTTTACTCATGTTTCGTAGCTTTCCTATGTGTAGTATAATAATTTGTGCAAATTCGTGGCATTTTTTTATGTAGGAATCATCTGGAGGAAATGTGGGATGAAGGTCCGTGATTTGAAGAAAAAAGGGGATGAAAAGGAAAACATTTCACAAAGTAGCACCTAGGCTAGCATAGGGCGCTACCTGTGGCGCATAAATCAGACCATAAAATTTCTAAGCGCCAGGGCTAGTGCTCCACGCTATGCTGGGTGCTGGTGACGGGAACTTGTCCTGTTTTTCCCGAGACTTGGTTATTTCAACCCAAGACACCCCAACACGTATAAAAGCAATTCTAAACCTATTTTAGAGGGGAAGACACCACTTTGAGAGAAAAATACAAGAACGGAACACTGGGGAGCACGAAATTCATCAATTCTTCCGTCCTTCATCTAGTATTCATAGTTTTTATGTTGAAAAATAATATTTTTATAATTGTCATGAACATGAGTGGTTAAGAACCTCATTATTCTAGGGTCATAGGCCGTGTTTGACTATTGTAACTTGACGGTTGATTGTGTTGCTTAATTCTATCATATTAATTTTTTATTCAATCTTGCATTTATTTATTCTATTGCGTAGCTAACAATAGAGTACTATCTACAAATTCATAGTTGAACTCGAAAGTAGGAACTATTGATTGCATATAGGATTGAATAGATTAAGTTCAAGATTCTGGGCATCGGAAAATAGATTCGCGATTAGGATAGACATATTCTACGTGCACTACTTGGTTATTTTTGCAGGAAATATACATGCGTTCTTGTCAATTTGATTCTACAGACATCTAGTCTTAGGATGGCTTGAATAAGAGAGTGAAGTGTCGAAAGAACTTCGCGATCATAACAAACCCTGTTAATCAACAGATTAGATAAGTTAAGTGATTACATTAACCGGAAAAACGCAATAGGAGAGACTTTAATCCCATAACCCTGGAATATCCCCATCTCATTGAGTTCTTTCTATGTGTTTGTTTGCTTTAATTGAGATCTTATATTCTTGCTTGCTCATTAGTTCGTAGTAATTTAGTAACAAAAATCGCAATCATCTTCTTCACACTCACTTGAGCATTAAATTTATAAATAGATTGGATTGCACAATAGTTCATTATAAATCATCGTGGGAACGATACTTTCTTATCACTTTATTACTTGCCGACTGCGTATACTTGCGTGTGCGTTTGGACCCAACACAAACTACGCAAGTGGTAGAAACTTAACCCAAGACCCCTCGAAATTCATAACACAGGCGCATAGCATATCCTCCAAAATCTGAATGGTGCGTTCAAGGCAGTCCTGAGCTTCTGAAAGCTCTCCTCACACTCATCAGAATACCTGAACGGGGCACTCTTCTGGGTCAATATAGTCAAAGGTGCAGCAATAGAGGAGAAACCCTCCACAAAATGGCGATAATATTCGGCCAAACCAAGAAAACTTTGAATCTCAGTAGTTGAAGACGGTTTGAGCCAACTCTGAACTGCTTCAATCTTCTTCGGGTCTACCTTGATTCCCTTAATGGACACCACGTGCCCCTAGAATACCACAGAATCAAGCCAAAATTCACACTTGGAGAATTTAGCATAAAGCTTCTACTCCCTTAACGTCTGGAGTACAATCCTCAAATCCTGCTCATGATTCACCTGGCTGCGCGAGTACACCAATATATCATCAATGAATACTATGACAAATAAATCAAGATATGGTTAGAATACACTATTCATCAGATGCATAAATGCTGTTGGGGCATTGGACAGCCCAAAAGACATCACAAGAAACTCGTAGTGACCGTAGCGGGTCCTTAATGCCGTCTTTAGAATATCGAAATCTTGAACCTTCAATTGGTGATACCCAAACCTCAAATAAATCTTAGAGAACACTCTAGCACCCTGAAGTTGGTCAAATAAGTCATCAATGCGCGATACTGGGTACTTGTTGTTAATTGTTACTTTGTTTAACCGCCTATAAGCAATGCACATCCTCATAGTACCATCCTTCTTCTTCAAAAACAGAACTGGTGCACGCTAGTAAAACACACTAAGCCTACTGAATCCCTTATCAAATAGCTCTTGAAGCTGTTTTTTCATTTCTTGCAACTCTATTGGTGCCATACGATATAGAGGAATAGAGATGGGCTGAGTGCCCAGCACCAGGTCAATACCAAAATCAATGTCCCTCTCGGGTGGCATGCTCACAGGTCTACAGGAAACACATCCAGAAAGTCTCTCACTACCGGAACGGACTCAATGATAGGAGTATCAGCACTAACATCCCTCACAAAGGCCAAATTTTCCAAAAATCCCTTCTCAACCATCCGTTGGGCCTTCAAATATGAAATCACTCAATTGAAAACACAGTCTATAGAACCTCTCCAATCAACCATAGGAAATCCCAGCATCGCCAACATCACGATTTTAGCATGATAATTCTGAATAGCGTGACATGATGACAACCAATCCATGCTTAAAATCACGTCAAAATCAACCATACTAAGCATTAAAAGATCAACTCTCGTTTGTAATCCCCTAATAGCTACCACACATGGGCGATACACATGGTCTAAAATGATAGAATTACCCACCGTTGTAGATAAATGAACAGGCATAACAAAGAAATCACGGGGCGTATCCAAATAACGAACAATGTACGATGATACATATGAATAAGTGGAACCAGGTTCAAATAATATGGAAGCATCCTGTGGCGCACTGAAACAATACCTATGATCACTATGTCTGAAGTGACTGCCTCTGTCCTGACAGAAAAAATATAGCATCGAGCCTGACCACCACCTGTCTGACCTCTCCCTCTAGGGTGACCTTAACCCGCACGACCTCCACCCCGAGCTTACTGAGTGGGTGGTGTAGCAACAGGTGCAGGGGTCATAGACTAGCCTCCCTGCTACACTAGATCTCTATAATGACAGGGACAATACTTCCTCAAATGCCCCAACTCTCCACAGTCATAGCAACCTCGAGCCAAAAATGACGGTGGGGCTTACATCAAAACCCGAGAATTATAATAGCCACTGGATGAACCGAGTGCCGATGGACCCTGAACAGGTCGCGCACGGTACGTGCTCTGAGCTGGAAGCGCACTCAAAGATGACTACCACGGACAAGTACTATATGAACCATTACTAGCTAATGCACCCTGATGAGTTGGACGAGCCATCTGAGTTGGCCTGTAAGGACGGCCTCTGGTGTGATATGACTGACCTCCAGATGAGGTACCATAAAACCACAAAATCCACGAGGCCTCTTGCCCTCCCTCTCCTTGCGCTCAGGCCTGTGAACCGACTCAAAGCGCCTGGCAATCTCGACCACCTAGTCAAACCTAGCAGCCGTCTCGATCTCTCGGGAAAAACTGTAACGTAAGCCATAGTTGAGGCCATCAATGAACATCAGGATCCTGTCTCTCTGTGGGAACCAACCATATAGCATGACAGACCAAATCTGAGAATTTCATCTCATATTGGGTCACAATCATATCTCCCTCGCGTAGCTCTCAAAATCTCTAAGCAGCTTCTTCCTGCGAGTCTATGGAACAAACTTCTCTAAAAAGAGAATGGAGAACTCAAGCCACGAAAGTGGTGCAGCGCCAACTAGCCTGCTCAACTCATAGGCCTGCCACCATCTGTAAGCTTCCCCAGTCAGCTGAAAGGTGATAAATGCAACACCACTGGTCTCCAAAATACCCGTTGTGCGAAGAATCCGCTGACACTGGTCAAAGAAATCCTGAGCATTCTCTAACTCCTCCCCGCTGAACTCTGGAGGGTTAAGCCTCCAAAATTTCTCTAGTCTCTTCTACTCTTCATCACTCATAGGTGGACCAACCTCGGCCCTAGCAGCAAAAACAGACTAGGCTAATAGTACCCCAGGTCTCTTGAGTCCCTAAGCTACCTGCTCTAGAGTATGGGCAGGGGGAGTTTGAGCACCTCCCCCGGCCTATGAAGTGGTGGGTGCAGCTGGAATTGAGACTGCTTGAGCTAGACTCGTGCATACAGTCAAAATCTAGGCCAAAGCCTCATGAAGGCCTGGGATCACAATGGACATTTTCGGTGCCTGAGCTGGTCCCACTGGCTCAATAACATTTGGTATATGCCCCTCAGCTGGAGAAACTAGTGGCTCCACAGGTATTGCTCTAGCTGTAGTACGAGCCGAACCCCAGCCTCCACTCTAGCCTCGATCTCTCGCGGCCCTAGCCGGTGGTACTGATGGCCGTCCACCTGATCCGGTCACACGTGTCCTCACAATTTGTGATAGCATAGAAGATTCAAGTTTCAAACTTCGGAATTAACAAATTCGCAGGATAAGAATGCAAGAAAGTGAAGTTTCCTAATAGTTTGGTAGCCTCTCGAAGTAAGTACAAACATATTTGTACCGATCCACAAGATTCTACTGAACTTGCATGTGACTCGTGAGACCTAAGCAACCTAGTGCTCTGATACTAATTTGTCACTACCCAAAATCCACAAGTCGTGATGGAACCTAACCCAATCCGTTAGGTAAGCCAACAGTCACATGATATCACTGAAAATGAAAAAACATGGTGTAATAACTCAACATCGGAAGCATACCATAAAAATATCTGAGAACAAAGACAATATGCTGCTACAGTCAACCCCAAAATTTGGTGTCAACGAGCACATGAGCACTATTGAATAACAAGGTACAACTAAACCCTCTAATACAACTGTCTGAATATAAGAACTTTAAAGATAAAGATAATAGGAAGAGAACTTCAAGGACAGTGGACGATATGGCAGCTACCTCGTAGTCTCCCAAAAAGCTGGCATAACTCAAGCATGAAAGTCACCTTCACCAGATGTACCTGGATCTATACACGAAGTGCAGAGTGAGGTATAAGTACAACTGACCCACTGTACTCAATAAGTAACAACACTAACCTGGGATTGAAAGTAGTGACGAGCTCAGAACAATAGTGAAATGCGAATACCAATTACTGATACAGTTTAGAAGATAAAGGATAAACCGTAGGAACAACAGTTCAATGATATCAAGTATAACTGATTCTCATTTGAATTTTACCCTTAAGCAGTACCAACAACATGTGAGGAATCGAATAAGAAGTACTGAGATAGAGATATCATACACGGATATAGTATCATGACAGAGAACATGTGTACAAATAAGGTATATAACTCAGAAACAATAAGAATATCCCTATCAAGTCTCAAATAGTTAGCACATAGCCTACACATGATATCTAACATGATTCACAGTTCAAAATAATAAAACAAGTAGAGGGAATGTGGGGACAACAAGATATGACGGCAATACAAGCCCTGTAAAAGCCTAAAAGCCTCCCCAAATCACGAACACACCGATGCACGCACACACGCCCGTCACCTAGTACGTACGTCACCCCAATATCTTTCACATAACGTAGTTCTCAAGGTTAAATACCCTCAATCCAAGTTTAGAAGTGTTAAAACAAAATTCGCAAATCAAAACTCCAACAAGCCCTTCCTACGCATATCGGCCTCCAAACAACTCGAATTTAGTCACAAACAATTCACTATCAACAAATAACACCGTAGGAAACAACTTCAAACAATAAAGTTTCGGTCTTTATCAAAATCAAAAAAGTCAACCTTATGCCCACACCTCGAAACCCGAAAAAAATTACAAATTTCGAACACCCAACGATTACGAGTCCAACCATACCAAAATCATCAAATTACGACCTCAAATAGACCTTCAAACTTCCATTTTTTATTTTTTGAAAACTTTCAACAAAATCCCCCATTTCTTCACTTTAATTCACTAACTAAATGCTAAAAACGAAAAGGTAATCATGAAATATTATCAAATCCAAGTCAAAAATATTTACCTCGATCCAAGACGTGTAAATCCCCTCCAAAATCGCCCAAAATCTAGCTCTACAACTCAAAACATGGAAAACGTAACTCTAACCCTCGATTTGGATTTTTAAATCTGCTGCCCAGATGTTCCTCTTTGCAATCGCAGAAAGTCCCTCACAATCGCGAGAACAAAAATACTGCCCTCCAAAATACACTACGCGAACGTGAACCATCAGCCGAGAACCCGCTGACCAAACACCATAAAGCTACGCGATTGAGATACAATCCTCACGACCGCGATGAATAAACACCTACCACCCCTGCGCCTTACCTCCGTTCTATGCAAACGCGATACTCTTCATGTGTTCACGATGAACAACCTGCCTGAAACTATACGAACGCGTCCTCACTTTCGCGAACGCAATGAAAAAATTTCCCCTGTCACCATAACACACTTTGCGATAGTGACCCTTCCCCCGTGATCGCGTACAAGGAAATCAGATACCAGAATATCAGTAGTCCAAAAAGTCCTAAATGAAGCCGAATTTGATATGAATCACACCCGAGGCCCCTGGGACCCCATCCAAACATACCAACGGCTCCTAAAATATGATACAAACTTAGTTGAAGCCTCAAATCACATCGAAATCACGAATCGCACCCCAATTCAAGCCTAATGAACTATTGAACTTCCAACTTCTAAAACAAATGCCAAAACATATCAAACCAACTCTGATTGACCTAAAATTTTGCACACAAGTTATAAATGATACAACGAACCTATTCTAATTCCCCGAACCGAGTCCAAACCTGATAATAATAATAATAATGTCAACTCCTGGTCAAACTTCTCAACCTTTCAAACCTTCAACTTTTCACCTTTCGCCAATTCAAGCCAAAACGACCTACGAACCTTCAAATCAATATCTGGACATTTTCCTAATTCTAAATATACCATACAAAGCTATCGAAACCATGAAAACTCCATTTCGGAATCGTCTACATAAAGGTCAAACTCTGGTCAACTCTTTCAATTTAAGCTTCTAACCTTAGGACTAAGTGTCTCTATTCACTCAAAAATCTCTCCAGAACCAAACCAACCATCCCAACAAGTCATATAAGCATAATTAAGCATAAAAAGTGATAAGTGGGGGAACAGGTCTACAATACACGAAACAATCAGTCGGGTCGTCATAATTTATGCACCTTTCACACGTTTGGTGATCTCACTTTGAGATCGTTGAAACCATGTTGTTGAATTCTATTTCTTTTATATAGTACCGGACTTACCTCTTTCCTTAATTATTCATTCAGGGGTCGTTTGCTAAGCTGTACTAAGTAAAATAATCTCTGTATAAAAATTTAATCCGTCTAATACAATATTTGGTTGCTCAATTCAATTTATTCCCACCTAATACATGGATTAGTTATACCTCATAGGAGGGCTTAGCTAATACCAAGAAAACCAAGGGATTACTAATCCCTGGATTTACTATACCTGGATAAGACCCTAAAATTACTAAACCACCCCTCAAACCCTTTTCCTAAATTTCTTTATATACAAAACATACGCTAATATGCTCTTTGGCTACATTGGCTACGTAAAATGCTCTTTGGCTACGTAATATGCTCTTTGGCTGGAATTTCTCCTCTTTGGCGGGCTTTCTCTTCTATGGTGATGGAGAAGGTGAAGGGTTGACTGAAGAGCATTTTACCATTCCTCCATCTATTTTCTTTTCTTACAAGGATAGAACTTTTATCAAGGTGGTCTTCTTTTCTTTCATTCTTATGCGCAAATGTTTAGAAACGGGTGTATTGAAACATTGATGTGCTTGATAATTCAACTAGTATTCTGTGTATTGGAACTTAAGTACTTAAAAAATTCAGATTTTTTGCTCATATTATGTGTATTGATTCTTTCCATTTTTATGGAATATTAGGTGTTATTATAGATCTTCAACCACTGTCGGGTACTTAATATATCATTCTTGAGGAGCTAATGTGCCAACAATTTCTTGTTGTCCTTATTTGCCTTTTTACGGCTATTCATGGTCATTCTCTGAGAAGACGACGTAGAAATAGGTGTGAGATTAGATACCGTATGAGTGTTCGAGTTCCAAAAATTATTTCTCACTTAAGTTGTATCATAAATGATAGTGACAGTGTATGTATCGATTAGTTAAGAATGGATAGAAATGCCGTTCATGCTTTAGTTCTTTTAACTAAGGATATCGGAGGTTTGATTGATGGTAAATATATATCAAGTAGTGAAAAGCTAGCAATGTTTTTAAATATCTTGGCTCATCATGAGAAGAATAGATCTATCAAGGTTGATTATATTAGATCCGGATAGAGCGTAAGTTAGGCGTTTAATGAATGCTTGGGAGCTATACTCAAACTAACTCCATTGTTACTTGTGAATCCTAAACCGGTGCTTGAGGATGAGATTGAAGATCGATGGAAGTGGATTAAGGTAGGTGAAATTCATTTGAGCATCTATATAAACTGAATTATAGAGTTTTACCCAGGAAATATTATAGTGAAATAACGCTATAATTTTTTTATAGGGTTGTTTAGGTGCACTAGATGGTACTTACATTCACATTAGAGTTCGATCTGTGAACAAACCAAGATACAGGACAAGGAAGGGAGATATAGCAACTAATGTATTGGGAGCTTGTGATAGAAATCTCAATTTTACTTATGTGTTACCTGGTTGGGAAGGATCAGCTGCCGACGGTCGTGTATTACGAGATGCTATAGTGCAAAGCAATGGGTTGAAAATTCTTGAGGGTATGCTATGCATATGCTTATATATTCATATTAAAACACGAAAAGAATGATGTCTTTTTTTTTTTAGAAGATAACGGTACACCAAAAAAAATGATATATAAAAGTAACTAAATCGTATGTTCATATTATAGGTAATTATTATTTGTGCGATAGAGGATATACGAATGGAAAGGGTTTTCTTTCACCTTACAGAGGTTATAGATATTGGTTAAGGGATCGGCAAGGTGACAATCCGCTGCCTCGATGTCGGGAAGAACTTTTCAATATGAAACATGCTAGGGCTCGTAATGTTATTGAAAGGGCATTTGGTCTCTTGAAAGGGCGTTGGGGAATTCTTAGAAGCTCTTCGTGGTACTCAGTTAAGGTTCATAACAGGATCATAAGTGCTTGTTGTTTGATTCACAACTTTATCCGTAGAGAGATGGAAGTGGATCCTTTAGAAATGGATATGGAAGAACAAGTGGATTATCTACACGAAAATATTAATGTTGTTGAATCTTCTGAAGAACGGACCACATGGAGGGATGAGTTGGCTCAATCAATGTGGAATGCAAGATCTAATCAGTGATGACAACTTATATTTATTTTTTATGATAACTTATGTTTAGTTAGTTTTGACTTTTAAGGTGTGCATTTTATCAGGAGTTAGAATGACTTTTTTGTTTCAATGATCCCAAGCTAGTTAATTCGGAATATTGGTCCTTTTTTGTACTTAAAACTTTTAGAATATGCTACTATGAAAATTGTTGATTTGCTTAATATGTTTGATTGTGCTGCCTCGAAGAAAGTTCAAGTATGATCTTAAAGTAGTGTAAAGTTAGTTCTACTATCAATGACTACTATATCCTTTGATGTATGAAGTATCTTTCTTTTTTCTTTTCAATATGAAGTTTATAACTTCTGAAAGTTGCTAAAGTTTCTTTTCAATATCTAGTTTCTTTTATTTTTTCCTGGTTTTTTCTTTATAATCTATTCCATATGAATTTAAAGGCAAAATGAATAGTCAAACACCTTCAAACAATGCACCAAAAAGATCAAGCAATCCAATTCCTTCGACTCGAAGGACATGGACCAAAAGAAGAACGGACTCTTATAGATGGGTTAAAAGAGTTGTGTGCTAATGGTTGGAGATGTGATAATGGAACCTTTAGGCCGGGATACCTGAAGGAGTTAGAATGCTATTTACGCAAACGTCATCCTAAAAGCGAATTGAAAGGTGATCCACATGCCCTATCTAAAATAAGATATTGGAAGAAATGTTATGCAAGTATAGCTACACTAAAGAGTCGAAGTGATTTGGGATTTCAATATAGCGATGGAGCTATAATAGTTGATGATCCAAAATTTTCGGATGACTTCTTAAAAGTAATTAATACTTTATTTAAAGATATTAGAGTTTCATTACTTCATACATGTGTTTTCCTGAATGAGTTAGTTAACTAACTGAGTAATATTGCATTGCTCTATTTTCTTTTGTGATTATTTTCTTGACTGATCCAGGTGCCAAAAAAATGAATACCAAGAAATGGCCGATGTTTGAGGAATGGGAGGAAATGTTTGGCAAGGATAGAGCAACCGGAGAGTTCGCAGAAGGACTGCTGGATGCTGTTGAGAAAATTCAGAGGAGTCAATTTCCAGGACCTTATAATGACATGAGTTTGGGATTTCCTATCGATGTTGATGGTGATGAAGAAGATGATACTAGCCATAGACCTAATGTGGCTACTGGAGAAGCTGAAAATGCTACTGGATCTACTGCATTTGCTGGAGCATCTGAAAATGCAAATGTTGGAGCATCTGAAACTGAAGAAGCTGGATCCCAACAAAATAATAAACAAGGTGAGTATACTAAAAGGTCATCTAATGTCAATGAAAAGGAGAAATGCAAGAAAAGAAAAAAAGATTGTGGAGGATGATAATGAGACATTTCTTAAGGGTATGATGGAGGTTATGAAACAATTTACCGAAAGTCAAAACAAACGAATGGGTGCCTTGACTGACAAGATTGGGGATCGTGACCAATCCAATCTTCGTGGTTCGGATTTATTCCATCATTGAATCCTGTATATTTGAGTTGTACTCCCCAGCACAACGCATTAAAGCACAACTAGTTCTTTGTGATGATGTAAAAAAGATGGAACTGTTTATATGCATGGGTGAACTTGAGCGTCAGACTATGATGTTTATGATCGTCAATGATGAACTTTAAAGTATGGTAGACTTGTGTATACAGGTGGTGGCTCTATTTTGATTATATTTGCTTAACTGAACACCTTCAATGGTTTGACTGTACGTGATTTTTTGATACCTCAGATTATGTCCTATCTTGAATATGACTGGTGTAAGACAGACAAGAGGATAATAGTTTTTGTGTAACTAGTATCTATGGAAAAACTTGAATATAGTGTCGTTTGTGATAAACTCAAATGATGTATGTAAATGTAATTATTTGGCTTGTAAATATATCTTTTGCTAATGCACTTGATTAAGATCTTTTACTGTTCGAGTGAAATTTGGTATTCTATTATTTTTAATGATGTGAAATTTGATATATGCTTAGTTGTATGGATTGTTTAAGCTATAACTTTAGTGATGACATCAATTTAATTTTTTTGACAGTAAGTTAGCTTTTTCAGTTGTATGGATTATTTTTTTTAGAGAATTGATAGTAAGTTAGCTTATTGTTTTATAACACACTTGCAGAGAATTAAAGTTTTTTTTTTGGCAAATTATAGAATTTTATTAATAAAGAAACAACACTGCAAAGGAAAAATACAAGTAAGGGGGACAAAAGCTCGAGTAGTATCGCCTACTACCAAACACATACTGAGCTAAACCTTATCTTACAAATCCTATTGAGGCAAATAAAAAGCCTTACCTATTAGCACGCATGTAAAAAGAAAGAACTGGAAAGAACCAAATACTTAATGATCATCATAGAGTTTATAATACACTCTATGATAATATTACATATGATTATGCTTATAAAAAGATATAATAGAATGTAGTACAAATTAGAGTGTTGCCCCTCCTTTTCTATTCTTGTAATCTATTCTATTTGGAAATCTTTATCTTCCTCCTCCCGTCTCTTCAGAATATATTCAAAAATCATGATTTCTTCTTCGAACGTGTAGATATCTTGGACGCGGTTGAGACAACCTGTTTTTGCTTAGCAACTCTCATTGGGAGTCGCCTAACGTTTACCTCCTCATTCACTTTGCCATCCCAACTGTTATTCCTTGAATGAGATTGCGGAAATTGTCCATTGTGCTCAGGTGAAAGACCATCTGTTGTAGCATCCTTACCACGGCGTCGTTGTAACATTTCCTCTTCTTCTTTGTAAAAATCTTGTATCTGAAGAGGAGTCGAAAATACCATTTGACTTGTTGTGCGAGGCTGCTGTCCAATTTTTGTTGTTGTTGTGCTTGCACCTAGTTGCTGCTGTTGCTGCGCAGCTGCTGTAGGTGTACCTGTCATCTGCTGCTGTCCAATTTCAGTAGCCATCGAATGCATTGGATTGCCTGTGTTAAGCAGTTGCTGCTGTTGCCCTTGACTGCTTGTGTGAGAATCATTTTGCTGCTGCTGCCAAGTATTTGATGATGCTGCAGCTTCCTTTTCTGGATGTTGTCCATCCACTCTCATTAAGGTTTGCCTCTGTGCTACTCTTTCATTCAGTTTTTTTTTCCTCTATGCATAGGAGATAAATCTCCAATTTTTGTTGTATCTTCCCGACAATATGGAAGCAATTCATCTTCCTCACTTTCGTCATAAATCTTAGCACGTAAGTTGAGCTCTAACTGTTGACGAGCTAGTTTTTGTGCAAGCATTGAAAGTCTGTTCGATGTTGTTGCTTCTGCTGCTTTGCTTTTTTATTTTTCTTTTTTGCTGCCTGCGAGGTAATTGGACTGCTAGCGCTAAACTTCTGCTGCTGCTACAAAAATAGTGAATTGCTGGTGCCAAAATGTTGCTCCTGCTTCCCAGGTGTTGTAAGTGAAACTGGGGTATTATGTGTCTTATCAGCTGGAGTAACTGATGCCTGTCGCTGCTGCCCAGAAGTAGTAGAATAATGCAACACAACATTTGTGGGTGTTCGGAAGAAAAAATCCTCACCTTTAGCTTTTAACATATCCTGTCGACCTTGATAAGAACTGAATATAATCCTCATACAAATCAAATATTATCAGTATATGATGAAATTCCAGTTGTCCGATATTACAGTAGCCATTAATGTCGAACTATTTCGTTAAAATCTGTCGAAGCTCGTGCAAGTCTGGTTTTCCATATGAAAATTTGATGACAACAGCTTGATGTAAATCTTCTTCTATTGTAAATTCATTAACCTCATCCATGGTGAATTCAATCGTTGGTTCACCATGAACGAGCATAACAGGGAGCAACTCTGTTTTTGAAGAGGTTGTGGCAGATTGTTTCGGATTAAGTTGTGCGGCATATGAATGCTTTGGATAACCTGTTTCAGCTATTTTTTGAGTTGGCTCACCCACTGCCAACAGCTGAGGAGCAACATTATCATGTAATTCGGCTGCTGAGGTGGTTTTGACATTTTGTCGAACACCCGGCATGCTCGACTCTACAGCGACCCCTTTTGTTAATGTTGTGGAGATTGCCTCAATGAGAATTGGTTTTGATGGTCAGGAAACAGTATTCTCAACAGCAGGAAATGATTGGCATCAATTTTGAGCCAATTGGTTTACCTGAGCTCGAAGTGTGAAACTGCTTTGTTCTTCGCAATTCTCGGCAGAATTTACTGCTTGTTGTCGCTCAGCTTCTGTTTGTTTGTTGTTAGGATGTGCGCCTGATGTTTGAGGATCAGAAATTTTACCAGGAATGAACCATGAACATGTTGACTCGCTGATGGGACGAACTGCTATAGTTGTCGCGTTTTTGTTTTGCTGATTTGGAGCAATTTCGTGTATGTTTTGGGATGATGTTTGGATGGTTGTATGCGCCTTGGTAGAAGAACCTTTGCGTATGTTTATTTTTCTCTCCCACAGCGAATAGGTGGGGAGAGGCGTTGGCAGCCATGGCTGCTCAATTTGCCATTTCTGTCGCCAGTCGCAGGAGAGAGCAGAGAGCTTTTTATTATTAGCTGCTCAACTAGCTCATGCCCTTAACTCAATTAAATGAAATAGAAAATCCCACAAATATTCAAGGGTATAATTGTAAAGAAGATTTTGTATAGTTTTAAACCAAACGCAAGCTTAGATTATACATTGCATAGCTAATTTTTAATACAATGAACCAAACACTTGATAAAAAATAATCCCAACAGTACAATCCCTGCATTACTAATCCCTGTATTACTTGTGTTCGTACCAAACGACCTCTTATAGCGTCATAGAGGTTCCACAGATAAACTTGTGTTATTTTGGATTATAGCTACATGAACTGATTTGCAAATGATATTCACGATTATGTCTCATTTAAAATTATTGACGTTTATTTCACTTCAATTACTTAAAATTATTATTAATGAAATGAATTGCATCACGTGAGTGTGATTTGGATATGTACTGCATCATTCGAGTTCGCTCGGGGCAAATTGGCAGGCACTGGATGCCGGCCATGTCGCAATCCATTTTGGGGTATGACATATAAGACATTCTAACTTGAACTAATTAAAAATATTTTATGAATCTAACCTAGGAGCTACCATTTGAACATGATGAAATTTAGGAATCTGAGACCTAAATTTAGAATCACCTAAATTGGATTTTGACAATCAGAGTGGACTCTAAATGGAGATATAAGTATAGATTTGATTCAAAAAGTTATACAGTCAGACCTCTCTATAACAGCATCCCTATATAATAAAATTTCTCTATAAAAGCCAAATTTTTTCGGAACCAAATTTTATGTTATGTTATAATATATGTTCTTTATAACAGCACTTCACTATAACATTCAAAAATATTCGGAACAAATAATGTTGTTATAGAGAAGTTTGACTGTAGGTCAACAATATTTGACTTTAGTTTCGAGTTTGACCGTGTGGGCCCGTCGTTAATTTTTAGGTTGGCTTTGATTTCGGGCTAGATTTGACTTATGAAATAGGTTTCTTTTAGCGTTATTAAAATTTTTTGAGTATGTTTTTGCTTATATCGAGCTTGTTTGATGGATTCAGAGCGAGAAAAGGTTATTTTTAAAGGATAAAGCTAGTCCAGGAGAGAGGTGACTTAAGACTTTAACCTCAATGAGATGTTTTTTTTTTTTCAACTTGAACTTGTTTGCTAAATGCAACGTATAAGGAAAAATTTATATACAAGGTGAGGAGCATATATGCGGATTTCAAAGATTTTATTTTTACGCTTGGAGTAGTACGTTAGTTTTTTTTCTTACGCGTTAATTGTATATGCCTTATTTTTTGTATGACTAACTGAGCATCCTTATATGCTACTAACATATTTTAGGCATCTCCTACGTGCTAGTTTAAGATAATAAATTTTTAGATTTATAATATTAGATATTTTGTTAATAGTCATGCTATATATGCATCTTTATTTGCATATGAATATACATCTTGTTGTGATTATGGCACATGAGTTACGCGACGCCTTCCTGAGATGCTTTGGAAGGGTAGCGTAAGGCTAGGCAATCGATGTCAGTACGATTGCCGTCCGCCAATTGAGGTCCCCTCCGCACGCTAGACTAGATTGTCAGTGCCGTGCGGGAAAACCAATTCGTAGGCAACAAGAGAAATGAGAGCAGCGGAAGCTTTGGTTGGATTTTTTGATGATGATTGTATTGATGATGAAAAAGCTATTACAAAGCTAATGCGGTGTCGAGGGGGCGAAGACACCAATACAGAGAATTGAATGCTTGCTGAAAATGTTTGAATGCTGATACCCCCCTAATAATGCTTAAAAAATAAAAACCCAAATTACATGAGTAGACCTAATGCGAGCTCTAGGAGCACAATGAATATAAAACAGTAAACCTATTCTATATTTACAATGAAAGGAACTTAGTCTTCTATGATGTAGAAATACTAAGTCCAATGGCAGCAATCTTGTCTTGACGGTCAGGGTCCGCGCGCGCGTTGCTGTCTGCGCGCGCGGCACTATTGATGATGGCCCGCGGCGGGGCGCTGGCACTTGTGCTTGGATCATGATGGATGCGCGCGGCCTTGGCTGTGCGCGCGGCATCTCTTGGCTGTGCGGCATTGTCTGCGCGCGCAGCATGGTTGACACTCGCAAGCCGCTGGGCGCCGGCAAGGAGTGTTGGTGGGGCGACAGAGGCACTTGCGTACTTGTCACTTGGCGCGGCCAAGACCACGGGGCCGTCCATGGCGCTAGGCTTTGAGAGGCTTAGGACGCCACGGGGCGCGTCCAAGGGGTCATGGGGCGAGGCTGGAAAGCCGCCCATGACATAACTTGTGTAGGTACTCGGCCGAGGGTAAATGTGACTATTAGGTCTGAAAGCACTTGTTATACTCTTTTTTCGAATCGATATTTTTCGAAGTGGGTTTTACAGCAAGGTTTTTAACGAGAAAATAATAAAACGCCAGAGCTGCTGACCACCTACACCGGACCAACAATATTCGAGCCCTCACAAGTTCAGCCTCAAATACTAGGGCCATTACCCCCTAAGTTAGGATCTTCAGAAGGTGTTATTACTTAATGTGAAAAGCCAAGATGTGGTAATTAGGATTCATTAAAACGGTCAAACGAACCGTACCCATGTAGCTCACTCTTTACCACGGCATACGGCTTATGCGCCTCTGATCATGTACTCTACGTACAAAGCAATGAAAGAAATTTGCCATTTATATTTTATCACTATGCATTTTGCACCGTCGATGCATTCGTTGAATTACTTAGAACGAATAATGGGTCCTAAATCCTAGAGCCCGCGAGCTACCCTGACTCGGGGACTGTCGTCCGATAAAAAAAATCGGATGGCCCGGGCTATAGAATCACGGAAGCACCGAGCCTATTAGGCAAGGCCCGAACATGAAAGGCTACGTCCAACCTAAAACGGCTCGGAGACGTCCCAATCCGTACTCAGAAAGTAAGGTCCTTATGTATTAAAGGATTACTCTCGGCAAAACACTGTCGTGTATGACTAAAACACTCAAATATCTTAAAGGCCATGGTTACTTATCAAGATTTCGAAGCCACTAACAAGTCAGAGTTATTATGGAAACCAGGCCTTATTCGGGCTTTCGGAGAATAGGTACTCCAGATTACGTCTAATTCTATGCTGAGATATTAATGATGATCCACAAATAAAAAATTACAAACAGGAGTTGAAAAGTAAGACACAATGTTGCCGAAGATAATTATTTTATATATATGCCAAAAGGCATGATAAAATGACCTCAAAATAAATAAATAAGAAAAAACAAAAACAAAACAAAACAAAAAAACAGCTAAGGCATCTCCGCCTAATCTTCACCAAAGCTCGACTCAGCACCAGAAACTTCGGGACCTTCGGGCTCGTATAACTCTTTTGTCTCAGCCTCGAGCCTCTTGGCCTCTTCAATGTCGACCGACATATCAAATCCCCGGGCATGAATATCTTCAAGAGTCTCCTCCGGGACAACCGCTTTACATACTCAGTCTTTGTTATTAAGCGGGCCTCGGTTATTTTCACATATATCTTGTATTGGGCCAGCATCTCCTCGACCTCGGAGGAATCAATCGAGGCTGCCTCTAACTTGGACTTCAGTACAGTGTATTCCTGGCCGAGGTCGTCCCATTCCGAGGCGGCTGAATCCAGTTGTGGCCGAAGCTCGTCATTTAGCTGAGACAACTTGTCGGCCTTATCCTTCGCCACTAGGAACTGGTTCTTGACTGACGCCAACTCCTCTTTTGTAGCCTCTTTTTCCAAGGCCAGAAGGTCCATCCTGCTTCTCAGCGTCTCGGTCCAAGTTTTGAGCTCGTTCATCTCGGTCCGGAGCTGGCCAATCAGGTCCATCTTCTCTTGAACCTGCGAGATTATGTTATTTGTCACTACGCGTAACCTCTCGTTTTTAATCTCAAAAATTCTTATCTTCTTGACTAGTTCGACATGCTCTCGTTTCACGGACAAAGCCTCCTTTTGAGCTTTTTCCAGCTCGGCTTAAAGACTAGAGAGTTCCTTGAGGGCCTCGTCTTTTTGCTCGCTGAGAACCCTGTCCATATCCCTTGCTCCTTGAACTCAAAATCGAGCTGGCTAACTTCCATCCGAGACCGATGGAAGCTTTCATGGTGGGGCACCGGAGCCTGAAACACAAAACGATAAGATCACAAGGACATGTTGAAGTTAAATGAGATGCACGAAGGGCACAAGGAAGGGGAAACTCACCCGGGTCAGTGTCTGTTATGCCTCGTTAAAGACACTCAATGTGCTCACTTCGTTCACCTTCGCCTGGTCCTCTTGTGTCACCAGGCAACTAAAATAGCTGGCCACGACCACCGGAGCAGACAACACCCGAGTATTTGCCGGGATAGTAAACATGACCGTTCTTTTACGGTATGGATCCACGCTAGGTGCAGGGAACTACTTCACCAGTTTCAGGCTCAAGCTCAGCTCGCCTGCTCCCGACGACACGTCCTTTTTCGGGATCTCCAGGTGACCAAATCCGGAATAATCCTCCAACGCGCCTATGTCCATGCTGTCAAAGAACCTGTTGAGGGCCTCATCCGCGGCCGTGTCGTCTCATTTGGCTTCTCCTTGACGGGATGAGCCTCGTCGAATAAAGACTCTGTTTGGGACGGTAATTCCGTGATGTCAATGACATCGACAACTTCCCTTGGAGCAGGGATAGCTTCTGGGGAGACCGTAGCCTCGGATTTTCCCTCTGGCTCTGGGGCTAAAGAGGGATCGATCTCTCGGCCACTTCCTCCGATTGCCGCCTGTTCTACCTCATCAATGGCCTGCCCACGGGCGACGAAGAGATCGTCATCTTCAGGGTAATCCCAGAGCCGATAGAGGGAGTCAGAGTCAGGTACGTTGGCTCGGGTACTCTTCTTGTTGCTTTTTTGGACCAAGACAGATACCCTCTTCTTCTTGGTTTCGGCGTCCGGGGAGCCAGAGGATTTCCTCTTTCTTCTCTTTTTCTCCTCCTGTGCAGCAGCTCCAGGCTATCTCGAAGCAGCAGCTCCAAGCTATCTCGAAATGGCGGGTTTATCAAGTGAGGATGGAGCCTCATCCTTGTCCAATGGCCAAAGCTCAATGGTCTTGGGCAAATCTACAAAAGAAAAAGAACTTAGAGGAAACAACGGTTGAGTATGAAAGTAGACTTGTTCAGGAGGAGCACTCACCATCTTTCGAAGAATAAAGATGACAAAAAATAAAAACTTCAAACTTTAGGGGGAAACCGGTAGCATGATTAAAGAATAGGGATCAGATTGGTAAAATGCGAGCGTCCAAATTGTCGTAACAGGCTGAGCTGGACGCCCATCTCGCATATTAATATGCGAGCATCGACCACTCATCATATCCCCTTTAAACTTGCGTGAAGATTCATACTTTTTTACATTTCACCACCTCAACTTTTTATTCTGACCACATCAGCCACATCTTTCTTCATTCAAAAGCCCGAGCTTTATTACTCGACTGGGCTTTCTAAATCCAGGCTATAGGCCTTTTGCCTATAGATTTACGGAATTCATAATGTCAAGTGATCCCTTCAACTTTTTCAAGTTTTAAGATGGGAAGTTGGGAAAGTTACATTTACTCTCATACGCCAAAATCTAGCTAGTTTGGAGTTTAGAGTTGTTGTTGTTGTATAATAAATTATTCGTCGATCTATTAATATTTCACTTTAATATAATGGAGTTTGACTAAATGCGAAATTAAAATAAATTTAACTTATGTTTTATATTAATAAGGGGTCATTTGGTACGAACACAAATAATGTAGGGATTAGTAATGCAGGTATTAGTAATGCAGGTATTGTAGTGCTGGGATTATTTTTTATCAAGTGTTTCGTTCATTGTATTAAAAATTAGCTTGTGTTTGGTTTAAAACTGTACAAAATCTTCTGTACAATTATACCCTTAAATATTCTTCTTTCTGTATATAAAGAAATTTAGGAAAAGGGTTTGAGGGGCGGTTTAGTAATTTTAGGATCTTATCCAGGTATAGTTAATGCAGGTGTGAGCACGTGATTTTTACCGTACCCGAATTACCTTTATAAAAATCATCAAATAATTTTTAGTTAAGTATTAGCCATTTTAGGAGTTTTATTAGGTTTTAATTGCTTGATTATTAATTAATTAAATACTTTAAAATATGTAGGCATGACATTTAGTTTTGTTTTGCATTTTAGGATTAAGTTAAGGTTTGGTTGTTTTTATAAAATTGAGAAAAATCATTAAAAATATAGTTTATTTTTATACTTTTCTAGTTTAATATTTAGTTCCTAGAAGTTAGCTTTGTAAATATTTATTTTAGCCAATTAAGAAGGAATTAGGAGTAAGTAATGAACAAAAATAGAAAAGAAGAGAAAAATAATTGGGCTGATCTGGGATTAAAACCAGCCCAATACCTCCTTGGCAGCCCAAAATCGCCCCTCTCTTAAAAGCCAAACGACACCGTTTCAGATTCCGACAAGGTCATCTGAGCCGTTAATCTTGATCAAATCCAACGGCCCAGAACCCCTCCTTCCATCCACTATATAACGGTTCCAAAGAACCCCCCCCTTTTTCAGTTGCTTCGTTCCAAACGACCCCCTCACTTCTGTAAACCCTAGCAACCACCCCCCCCCAAATCCAAGCGGCCATGGCTGCTCACCACCGAAACCCGCTCAAAACTCATCCAAATTTCACACCAAAGCACCACCACCCTTTCCCCCGTTCCAATCAGTACACAAACAAAACCAATCGAACCCAAAATCCGAAATGTCCGTGTAACAAAACCCAAACCCATAAAGATGGAAGCTTTAAATCGAAGTCATTTGGAGTCGAAATGGATTTTAGCCATGTGTTCTTAACAAGAACACATGGTTAAAATGATTTTCAGCTTCAAAACAAACAAAAGGGTCAGAAATCTGTTCAAGGTAGTCTCATGTTCTTTGCTTGTTTTGTTTTCTAGATTTTCGTTCTTCACCTTCTACTCCCTTTCTTTAACATTACATGTTCCGTTCCTAATCGAGTCTGGCTGTTAGGGTTGTTGAGACAATGGGAGGTTACGTGTTAAAGAGGTTAGGAGTGCAATAATTTCAGAGTAGGTCTAAAAGGGATTGGGCTAAGAATACGTGGGCTCGAGACTGTTTTGCTTGGGCTAAGTCAGTGTAATTTTTAAAATCAGAAGCTTTCTTTAGGCCCTACACGGTAATTAGATAATAAAACAAAGGAAACTTAAGGGGGTGAAAAGCACTTTCTGAAAGCTAGAAACTAATTCAGTTACAGGTCACATGCAAAGAATCAAAATTGGTTAGAGGGGGAGGGAATCGAGGCGTGGGTAATCGGTTCTGGCGTGAGT
>MCJB01004213.1:140790-152635 GCA_002018475.1 Nicotiana obtusifolia
TTTCACAGAAGGGGGGTTCCATTTTTTTAGGTTCTAGAGTCTGAAATATTGAGAGAAGAAAGAGCAAAAAATAGAGAGGTCATTCCGAGAGTAGAAACTGGGAGTCTGATTTTTAGGAGCTAGTATAAAAGAAGAGAGGCTTAGTCATAATAAGGGGGTTCGAAGTCTGAAAACTTGAGAAAAGAAATAGGAACGAAAACAGAAAGAGAGCTGAGGTCTGAAAATTTTTGGGGGGAAATTGAGAAGAAAAAGGAGAAAAAAAAAGGAGAAGAACAATTGAAAGAAAATAGATAAAACAAAACAGAGAGAGTAATCTGAGTGGTTGGACTGACTTTGGCGTTCATTCTGGAAGGTTGGGTTGCTGTTGATTGCTCGCTGTTGCTGTGTCAAAAGTGTTTAAGTTTCATTTGTATAGGTATGTTCCAAAACCTTTGTAGTTTCAACTTAAAAGCAATAGTGAATGCGTTGATTGATAGTTCAAATCTCTCGAGTCTTTAAGTTTCTGCTTATTCTGTTTGATTGTTCTTTCACCATTGAAATCTATGTTTATACTGCTGAATGATGTTCGCTACACATATTACTGTTCATTACGGAAATTCTGCAATCACTTTACTTGACTCACTGCCATTATAAACTGATAACCACTTTTGCGTCGTTGATGAACTGTCATCTTGTATTGTTCTGCCCGGTTTGTTCATTTATGATGGAGAGTAACTCGTGCTTGTATCCACACCCGATTGGCATTCCGTTTCAAGGCCATACATATAGATTTTCAGTAACTGCCTTATTATTGCTGGTTTGTTTGATGTTATTTCTGCTTCAAGACCATAAGTAGGCTGTTAGCAGCTGCTCTGCTATTGCTAATGTGGCTGGTGTTTTTTCTGTTTCAAGGCTATATGAAAACTGTTGATAGCTCTTTCTGTTGCTAGTTTTTATTTTCTTTTAAGCAGTAGTCTATTAATAAATACCATTGCATTTAATGTAAATCTGAAGGCTGATAATTGACATCCTTAGCTCACTGTCTTGGCTGTTTTGAATCTGAAAGTGGCTGTTTTGTGTTGGATTGACATTCCCAGAAATGTGCATTGAGGTTCTTAGTTGTCCTGTGGCTATCTATTCAAGCAGAAGTAGTATCACTGTAAATCTGGAGTATAATGAACTTATTGAAACAGTGGCTATATTCGTAGTCATGTAAATCGAGGACAGATTTGTCTTGCTGAGAATTTTAATTCGTAAGTTTGCTAAGTTGATTGTGCGTGAGAAATAGTATTGTGGGTATAAATTCATATTACAGTGCGTTCGTGAGTTTTATAGCTATATATTTGTAATTAAGTTGTGTAGATTGATCTATTTTAAGAGGGCTGCCATGGAAAGGATTCTGTTAAAGTGAATTCCAAAATGTGCTGATCTTTGAGAGATTACCAGCTGCGCTTGTAATTTGTTACACGACAATCTGCCTATTCATTTTTTTAAGAATTGAGTGAAGTTGTTTTTCTGTTTTCTTTAGATTACCCTTAAAAAAGTCAAGTTTGTTTATTCTTGCACAGTTTATGGTTATTTTCGCAAATGAGTTTGCATTAGATGGTTGTGATTGGGCTTAATTCATTCACTGGGACCAAAATAAACATAATCGTCGACGTAATTTCCCAGTAACAGTACTTAGTAGTTACTTTAGTATAAAGAGGTGTGCCATAGAATCAATAACGATCACCGATGGCCCTCTTAATTAATTAAAGTGTGATATCAGTGCAAACAAGTCTTGATTCTCCAAACTTTAGTCATTAGATCTTAGACATAATTAAATACATTGTCATTATGGGTACGGTTCCCGTGACATGATGATGATGTGAACCTCGGGGGTGCCTTTTAGGTGACCTGATTTTAATAATTTTCAATAATAAATAATATTAATTCGAGGCGTGCCATGCCAAATAAAATCAACAAACATATGGCCCTCATTAATTAAACACTTAGCAAAATCGAGGTGCGCTATTTAGCAAATTCTATGGCCCTCGACAAACTAAAAACGCGTAACTTGCTTTAGGCGCGTTAGTATGATAATTGAATTCCCTAAAACTCGGGTGCGCATTTATGCGACCCAAATCCAAATCTCGATGTTTAATTAAAAGGTGTTACAAATTACGGGTGCATTTGTGTGACGTGATTGGTGGCATATTTTGATTGACATTGCAATTCTTGATAAACTTTAAAAGCGGAAAGTAAAAATAAAGTGAAATGCACTATAGGATAATAACAGGTATTTAAAATAAGATAATAAGCCGATATAACAATAAAGCGACCGTGCTAAAACCACGGAACCCAAGGGTGCCTAACACCTTCCCGTGGGTTAACAGAATTCCTTACTTAGAATTTCTGGTTCGCAGACTTCTTTATGAGAGTCGAACTTTTTCCTCGATCTGGGATAAAACCGGTGACTTGGAACACCAATTTAAATTTCCAAGTGGCGACTCTGAAAATAATTCAATAATCCCAATTCGATCAATGTCACTTTAATTGGAAAAACTCATTTTTATACATTTCCTCTCCCGGGGAGTGTACGAAAAGAGGTGTGACAGCAGGGATTAGTAATCCCTTGGTATTAGCTAAGTCCTTCTACGAGGTATAAATAATCCATGTATTAGATGTGCATAAATTGAATTGAGCAACCAAACATTGTATTGGACGGATTAAATTTTTATACAGAAATTATTTTACTTAGTACAGCCTACCAAACGACCCTTAATAGTGGTATATAATGATTGTATGTAAAGTTCATTGGATACACGAAACACCATATCATAGATTAAATTTGAATAGTTAAATGGATTCGAATATTTTTGAAAATTGTAGAAGTTCTATATATAAAATTATGTTATAAGTAGAATAATGTCAAATATTTAAAAACCTGTCAGAATGAGAAAATTGTCATGTAAATTGAATCGAAGTGTACTAAAATCTTGGTCAAAGTACAATGTTGTGAGTTTTCAATATTGTATTTTAGAGGCAATCTGAGATAAAGGGAGTATAGGTTACTAATAATTGTTTAACTCTGCCAAGAAAAGAAAATATATATTATATATAGAGAGATTGGAAAAGCAGCTAAAGCAATGATAGAAAAATGGGAAAATTAAATAAAACAAAACTAAGCGTCGCGTTATATGTAACACCAATAAGTTCTTTCCACTATAGTCTGTACACGCCTGACTTATTTCTTATTCAAAATTGATTATTTTTTCATACCGAAGCGAACTACTCCTAAACAAGAAAATACGACAAAGAAAATATTTTGTTGCGAATGAACAAGATATTGAGGAATTGTCCATACGTAAAATCAGAATTATTGATACGGGCCTTTTCCACAAAAAAGGAGAATCTTGTGTTCCAATAGAAGCAGAAGTGATGTGGATTATTCAAGAATCGAAGTCGATTTGCTTTATAAAAAGAAGATATCAATGAATTTCTATGAAATGGTTTCACGGGATTCAGCCAATTGTCTTGATCGTGGAATATCATTGAGAAATAGGAATCCGGGTTATCAAAGGATTTCTTGCTATTATTTCTAGTATGGAATGAGTCAACCATCCACTTTGGTATCTTATTGAACAAAAATAGTGATATTGTTCCTCCATTGATCAAGAATTTCGATTTTTGGGAAGTATCATGATCGTCGAATATGACTAAGATAATACCGAATTTTGTTTTTACTTTTTTAGTCAAAGCTAGCAACTATTAGATGTCATCCACTATAAAAAGTTCCTTTTAGACTTTCTATATGCTATCTTACCCTCTCTGTTATTCATAAGTGCACAGTCACCTTAAAATTTTGAAAAAATTAACCACACAAAATTAAGAAGGATTAAGCTAAATAACCATTTACCAAGTAACTTAAACTAACAATAGCTAGCAAATGTATAAACTGCGATGGTAATAAATGTGGCTTCAGCTCCCACAAATGCAGGCTCCCAAAGCCTTAGACTGAGATAGTACCACAAAGCAGGGGTTAACATAAATGACTCTATGAAAGTCCTCTCCCACTTGAAAGCTAAATATATAAATCATTTATAGTATGTGTTTAATCATATATAAGTAATATACAATTTAAGTATACTAACTAAAAAAAGTAAACGATAAATTCAATCGGCTATTCATGTAAAGATCCCCAAAATTTATGGTAAAATGACACTAGGTAGTCAACCTAAAAGGCTACTATTTAAATATTTCACTGCGTACTGAATTTCAATTTTTTAGTTTATTTTTCGAAATAAAAGTGTCCTGAATTATGAAAAAGTTAAGTTTTTTAAATCGAAATTTCAAGATAAAATAAAAATTAGCTAATCTCTTAATAACATCCCTGAGAATGACTATCAATGCACGTGTCATTCTGAATGTGGATTGGGTCGTAATTGGCCCAACGTATACTTGGATCTCGATGGATGCGGATAATTTGGACAAAGCAATTTGTCATCATCAATTTTGTCCAACTTAAAATAATTTTTTATTTTTATTTTCTATTTATATTTTATTTAATTATCAAAACAAGCTTGATTTTTTAAAATTTTTATCATGGTTATGTCAATTTGGACGACATACATAGTCCAAATTGACTTAACAGTGAGTTTACGTATGCTGTGGTAAAAATTAAATTAAAACTAAACTAGTTATATTTCATGCTGTGGTAAATCTTTATGTATTATTGTATTATTGCTCCACTATCTCTTTTTTTCGTCGTGAACCGAGAGTTTATTGGAAGCAGACTCTCTACTCGTTCGGAGTAGCGTTAAGGTCTGCGTACACACTATCATCCCTAGATTCCACTTGTGGGATTCCACTAGGTTGTTGTTATTGTTGTAAAATTACGCAAAACACATAGATATTCGATATAAGGACCCTATTTTTTCACTCTATCGATACCTATAAGTAAAAAATTTTATTTGTACCTCACATAACTAACGCTAATTGTGTGAGATTTCTTTTTGATTTACTTAAATGCCACACATAACTAGTGATAGTTTGTCAAAATATTTTTTTTACCGATAATGTCCAATATTTTAAATACGAGATACGAATGAGTTTAATAGGCTGGGCCTTCAATTGTTCTGACCCAAAGGAAAGCCCAGTAACATAACCCTAGGTTTCACCATATATATGACCATGCCACAGAAGGTGAAAAAACCCTAGACCGCATATTTCTGGCAAAATCCAACGCCGAAGTAGAGCTTAGTGCTTCTCGTTTGCTAAAGCTCTCAAACCTCCGAAGGCAAAGATGGCTACTCAGATTAGCAAAAAGCGAAAGGTTTGTAATTTGTTTTCACCATGTGTGTGTAGATATCACATTTGTGAATTTATTTGAAAAGTTACTAATACATTTGGCCGTTTCAGTTTGTTGCCGATGGCGTGTTCTTCGCCGAGCTGAACGAGGTGTTGACACGTGAATTGGCTGAGGACGGATATTCTGGAGTGGAGGTTAGGGTTACTCCTATGAGGACTGAAATCATCATCAGAGCCACTCGTACTCAGAATGTTCTCGGTAGTCCCTCTAACTTTCTTCGTTATGAATTTTTATTGCAGTGGCTATTCATTTTTTGACGTGAACTGCTATTTATGTGGTAATTTGTGTTTTGACTAATTTTGTAACTAGTTCTAAGGTTCTTAATTGTAATTTTCTGTGTTAACTAACAGATCCAATAGATAGCGTATGTTTAAAATGAACTTTTGGCCTTATGTTATCTCCAGCAGTATGCTTCTGTATTTGTGGTTTGATTGGATAATGATCCCTCCGTTCCATTTTATATGGTATAGACATTTGTGTGGCTAAAAGTCATGTCATTTAGGTAAAACGACAAGTGTAAAGTAAATTGTTTAGCATTTTAAATGATAGATGTTTACGTGGCAAATTCGTTAAGGTAAAATGACAAGTTTAAAGTTAAATTGTTTAGCATTTTATATGATATAGACATTTTTGTGGCTATAAAAAATGCAATCAAGTTAAAATGACAAGTTTAAAGTTGAATTGTTTTGAAAGAGAAAATATATCAATTTTTTTGTGACATATTAAAATGTAAAAGTGTCACATAAATTGGGACTGATGGGAGTATACTTTTGGGAAGATAAAGAGAAGATTTTAGAGGGTGAAAGAGAATGAATAATGCTACTTATATCCTTAATAGGAGTACCTTTTTTGATTTTCTAAGTAAAGGAGTAAGTGATGAAGAAGTTGTTCTCTCATCATGTATTTCCTTAGATTATTTCAGCCGTGCAATACTCCTATCCCTTGACAAGTAGTGTGTATAGAATGGATCTAAGTCTTGTTGGTAGTAATCTGAATACATTTCGTGTGCGGTTGATTATTGGTACATTTGGATTTTTTAGGTGAGAAGGGAAGGAGGATCAGGGAGTTGACATCAGTTGTCCAGAAGAGATTCAATTTTAAAGAGGGCACTGTTGAGCTGTATGCTGAAAAGGTTAACAACAGAGGACTGTGTGCTGTTGCTCAGGCTGAGTCACTTCGATACAAGCTCCTTGGTGGTCTTGCTGTTAGGAGGTAATTTTCAATCTATCTTCCATATGTTGCCTTTTGCTTTGTGCTAGTGACTTGTGCTTTTCCACTTTGTTATTCTAACTTGTAAAAGATAATGATATGCTTGTGACTTTACTTTCTGCAATGCTTTCCTCTGCTAATATTAGTCTCTACATGTCTTGTGTCTTTTTCAATTTTTGTTCATTGATTTATGGTCCTCACGAGCTGAGGTTAGTAATGTTTGTATAAGAAGAGCAGTATCTTGGATATCTTAGAAGGTTCTATGTCATCCACAAAGCAAGTTGGTTTTCTAATACCAATCATGTGTCGGATGATGACTAGAGTTATAGTCCTCCATGCCATCATTCTCATGATGTAATTTAGTCTTATGCAGTAATCTTGGCGAGGACATATTTGTAAAGATTGTTCTGTTGTGTTAACTTGGAACTTGGCTTTTTTAGATATTTACAGTTCAATTTAAAGTTCAGTCGTATCTTGATTGCCTGTGCTTGTCATCTATAAAGCAAATAGGTTTATCTTGTACTAAATTAACTATATCAGCTGAAGCATGCTAAAGACTTTTTCTGAGTGTAACTTCTTACACCTCTGATCTTGGTTTGCAACATGCTTAATTTGTTTCCATATGTGTTTCTATGTGCAATTTAGTCCTCCATGCCTCCTGTCATCTATAAAGCAAATAGGTTTTACTTGGTGCCAAATTTGTGTCGGAAGATGACTATATCAGCTGAAGCAGACCAAGGACGTATGAGTTGTAATTCTTACACCTCTGTCCTTTGTTTGCAACATGCTTAATTTGTTTCAATATGTAATTTTTTAATGATTTTTTGACTAGGTTAATTATTATTTGTGTTGCTCTAACAAGTATCCTAAAACATTATCAGGGCATGCTATGGTGTCCTGAGATTCATCATGGAGAGTGGAGCCAAGGGATGTGAGGTATGCTTCTTCAATTCTCTATCTGCTCATGATACGACTAATAGATTGTACTAGTTCCTCACAGATGCTTTATTCAGGTGATTGTTAGTGGAAAATTGAGAGCTCAGCGTGCCAAGTCCATGAAGTTCAAAGATGGTTACATGATTTCTTCTGGGCAGCCAGTGAAAGAGTATATTGACTCTGCTGTTAGACACATTCTCATGAGACAGGTAAAGTTTAGATCACCTAGCGCTTTTGTTTTGGTGTTCCTGGTGGTTGCTTTTTATCTATTATGTCATTCTGGTTTCTGATGTGATTTTGATTTTTCTTTTGTTCTGTAGGGAGTACTTGGCATCAAGGTCAAGATTATGCTTGATTGGGATCCCAAAGGAAAGCAAGGTCCAACAACACCCCTTCCAGATCTTGTCACAATCCATACTCCCAAGGAGGAAGAAGAATACAACATTCCTCCACCAGTGGTGCCAGTTGACATTGAGGTTCCTGTTCCAATTATGTAGACAGCTAGCTTCAGTTTCATCATCTTAACAATTTTCCAAATACTGTATTTTGTTTAAGTTGAGTGTTAGTTTTGTTTTATCAACAATGGGTACTCTATATATAGAGAGACGTCTTGGGAATTGCTTTTTGTTACATCGATAATCGTATTGCTTGAATTAGACTTTTGCTCTATCAATTTTAGCCATTTTTTCCGTGGTGCGTTCATTTGTCTTTGCTGTTCATCAGTGATTGCACCTTCATTAACTCGTGGAGATTTTTTATTTTACACCTAGTGTGTGTTTTCAGCAATTTGCACTATGTGTCGCCATTTATTTTTAAATTTCAAATATTATTTACTGAACTTCTAGTACTAGAGTACTTTTTTTGTCTTCAAAAATCACAATTTGCATGTGCCAATTCTCTACTTATTTCGGTCTTTTTTTGGGAAACTTGGGAAGACTTGAAGGAATTGTGGGGTATAGCTTATACGAAATAAAAAAAATGCTTACATAGAATTAGTAAAATTGAACAAGTCGACCCCTACACTTTTGCTCGATTAAGAGTTTTGTATTAGCAGCAGAAAAAACTGAATCGAATTATGTAGTTCTCTCTCTTTCCATTTTTATTTAGCATATGAATAATGTGTTCTTAGAATGTTATGGTTTTCCAGCTTTACTTAGACTTTAATGCTTCTTACAAAGTCTCAGTTTTCTTATTTTTGTCACTTGTTCAACTAAAATTCTAGATGTTTGGTATGGAATAAGTGGGCAGAAAATAATGTAAATGAATCATCAAATTGTATCTATTTGATCTATTTGTTACTTGTAACGAGTACCTAGATTATATTTGTGTAGAATTTTTTTTTATGCTCGTCATTTTCTGAGTGAAAAATGGGGAGTGAAATTAAGGGCTCGTTTGGCCATAAGAAATTTTTAACTTTTTGTTGAAAATTCTTTACTTTTTTTTCGGAATCAGTGTTTGTCCACGAAAATTTTAAATTTCATTTGAAGTTGAATTTCAAAATTTTTTGAAAACTTGAAAAACCTTCAAAAAGTCGTTTTTCAAAATTTTTACTTCAAATAATTCACAAAAATTTTAAAACAGCTTCAAATTGTATCAATGTCCGAACACTGACTCTAGTTCTCAAATACTGTTTTCACTTCGAGGAAGATAGCATTGGGACATGCTATTACCTATGTATGGTGACGGGTGTCATGCCAGAGTCTGTCCGGGTGGGCTCAAGCTAAAGCAGGAGAAGAGAGTTAGCTTTCTGCTGAGTGAGCCCGAACAGGAGCGGACGCACAGTAGATCAGAGCAAGTTTAGCTGGCCCAATGGCGCAGACACCTACTAGGATGAGGCATAGCGGGAATTGAACCCACATCTCGTTGAGCTGCTCCAGCAAGCACCCCTTTCGGAAGCTCAATTTGTAGGACCGGGGAGAACACTTGCAGGCGTGCAGGCGTTTTGAGAGAGCGCAAAACTCTAACTTGAGTAAGTGCCAGCCAGGCAAAAGGGTTAGCCTGAAGTGGTGGTTTAGCCAAAGGGGGAACGTGCAACAACACATCCTGGTGATTTGTTTTATGATTATATTTTTGCTTATTATGTTTGTCATTTTTGAGTGTGAAAAATGAAAGTGAAATTAAATATTCTAGTTATTTTATTTTCCTATATTCCTTTAAGCAACGACTTCCATTTATTAGTTTGCCGTAACTGCGACGATTTCCTCATTTCGAAATACACTATTTTGATCGACCAAGACAATCTTTTATCCTTTCCAAAATCGTAAATAACAGTTTATAAATTATGAAGAAGATAAAACATTTTATGCATTGCTAAAAATTTGTTGGGAACATGGCCAATTTAACATTACGAAACTACCCCTATATATCCTCAAGCATCTATCTTAATTAACACAGCTAATTAAAACAATGAGAATAGATTCGAAAACAGTAACAAATTACGTCTTATTTTTTAAAATGTTATGTATTTTTTTTAACAACTTCATTTTTGTAAGATGAAAAATAGATGTTATCGGAAATGAGCAGTCAAAGAATGAACCAAACCAAATGATTGTTCTAGAATGGCTATTCCTCACAATTGCTCCTTGTGATGCAGCGGAACCATGGCAATTAGGATCTCAAGACGCAGCAACACAAGAGTATTAACAACATAAATTGATCGTTTAGAATGAGTTAATTGTTGACGAATAAAAAAATGAATGACGCATTTAATTTATTTTTCCTCATATCCTCCAACCCCAACCACCTCCCCTATATTTTGCAAGATTTAGGACAAGTAATGAAGAATAGATAAAATAAAAAGTAATAAATAATTCATTATCCAAAAATTTGACTTGATTGTCTATGTTCACATGAAAAAGGGATTAGATTTATATAATCTTCAATTGAGAAATAAATTTGAAATGCTGTACAAGTTTGACATCTATATATCTTTATATAGTAATCAGAGTTTATATCCTATTGTTTATGTAAATAGAACTTTCATTTTGTCGTCTTTGCATTTTCTTCTTTTCTAATTGAAGAATGGAGCAAATAAGTGACAAAGAAATTGTTCACTCAAATGTCACTTTTGAGAGTTGTGAGGAAAATGGGGTGAATATTCAATGGTTTGAAGAGTCTCTTGAAGCTGATCTCAAATGGTCTTTAGCCATAAACAGGTAATGCAACACTTGAGAAATTCTCAATTTAAACACAAAGTTTCCTTTTTGTAGAAGAAAAAAAATTTCTTGTTTATACCAACAAACTAAGTCTAATCAAGAGCGGAACTATAGCCAGCAAAGGGTGGTTAATTGAACATTCATTGCCGAAAACTTATACTATATATATATATATATTAAATATATACCGGGGCGGCTGTTGCTAAATAAAAAGGTGACACCATTCCCGTTAAAGAAAAAGCAATTCTTCATCCAATCTCTGATCCAGATTCTGGTCTTACCTTTTGCACCTACCTTGTCGAAGTAGAAGATGTGGCATTAGTTCGAAAATACTTTCTTAAAGTGGCGAATCGGCTTCTCCCTTTCAGGGCATTCTATGCATCTTCAGCTAGCTTTCCCCCGCCGCCTACTATCTAGCTGCAGCTCGTTCGATACAAGTATTTCATTTCGATCTCCTCCCTCTCTTCTTTCTATAAGAATTCTCAAAAAAGGAGTCCACCTGTCTAAACTTCTCTACAAAAGTCTTCCCCTCGCTGCTGGTCTTTAAACTTGCAACTGCTATTTATGTTTTGAATGAAACCGCTTAAGAAATTCCTGATTTCATCGTTGAGTTTAACCATGAAATGTTGCAGTGTCCTGTACAAAGGTACCACCAAGTTTCAAGAAGTGGCACTTTTAGATACAAAGCACTTTGGAAAGGTTGGCTATAACCAAACTACCACAAAATTTAAAATTGAAATTTTCTATCCTATTTTAGGATTTTAATATATGGATATGTATATATGAATAATATGCAGGTTTTGGTGATTGATGGAAAAATGCAGAGTGCTGAAAATGATGAGTTTATCTACCATGAAAGCTTAGTCCATCCTGCTCTCTTACTTCATGACAAGTAATATTTTACATTGATCTATCTTTATGTCTACTGACTGTATATTCTATTTTTCTGTTTTATATTAGTTTTTCATTTTGTGTTACGTCGTAGGATGATTAAGATCACTTCACCCTGATCTAGAATTTTCGTTTTAAGCACCATAAATGAAAATCTTCTTGGTATGTAGCAATCTACCTCCCTTAGTGGGCGTATCCGGCGCGACTTTTAAATTATAATTGTTTTGTTTTGAAAGTTATTCTTAATTTTTTATGGAAAAATGATACTGTATAGTCGTTCTCAAAATAATAATCAATTATATATATATATATATATATATATATA
>MCJB01004213.1:152944-166287 GCA_002018475.1 Nicotiana obtusifolia
ATATATATATATATATATATATATATATATATATATATATATATATATATATAAATTTTACACACTTTTTCGACTATCGAATGTAAATAATTTTTGATGCGGACTAAAAGTGATACTACAGTTAATTTTTTTCTCTTTTGATTTGGATTGATGATCAGGCCCAAAACAGTGTTTATTATGGGAGGTGGGGAAGGATCAGCTGCTAGAGAGGCTCTTAAGCATTACAGCATTGAGAAAGTTGTAATGTCTGATATTGATCAAGTATGATTTATGACCATTCTGTTATATTTCTTTTTGTGTCTATCATTTTATTATTTAATCAATGAAGTCTCAGTTTGGATTATTATTTGGTGAATGCTTAAATTATATATTTATTTATTTTTTATTTAGACAAATAGCCGGCCAAATTTACTTTTTACTTTTTCTAATAGGTATATATAAATGTATTAAGTGTGAATTGATCCCTGTTTCTTTAGGTAAATAACTTATTATTCAACCAAGTACACCATTTAGCCTCTTTTAAGCATGGGTGCCAATAGGTAATATTTGATCAATTCTAAAAAATATGTACATAAAATACCTAGTTTGACGGAAAGACCATGGGTTCACAGGGGTGTCAATGGTTCGGTTTGGAAGGTTATTTTATAAAATTTATACCATACTAATTTTTCGGTTATTCTATTATGTACAAGCAAAATTAAACTTTTCGAAACCGTCCCAATCATGTCGGTTTCTCTTTGATATCGGTACGGTTCGGTTAATTTTTGGTATTTTTTTAAACGTCATGTAAAAGTCACTAGTAAAAGTAGAATGCAATAATATATATACTTTTATAGGACTTAGCAAAACTCTCTAGACATTTTTACTGTTTAAATGGTGATGAATTAAGAAACATGAAAAATGGCTAGAGTATAGATCCATCCACTACTCTATAGCAGCGTAAAAGAAACTAGCAAAGACAAAGAAAAGATAAATCATATGAGTAGAAAGATATTAACTAAGTTGAGAATCAAGAATAAAGTCTATAGAAGATTAAATATTCTTAAATCTAAATCAGACGAAAGGAAACATATTCAATTCAATACATTATAGTTTGCTACTCATAATCGCTAGAATACTTTGTGTTTTGCTCGTAAATATGCTGGAAATAATTTAATTTTAGTAGGACTAGTAGCATAATAGGTTTGGGAATTAGGATTTTGATTTTAATTACTTATTGTCTTGTAACCATTTTCATAATTTCATGGCCCAAGGAAAAATGTAAGCTTTTTTTTTTTTTTTTTTTTTTTTTTTTTTTTTTTATAAAAAAACTTAATTTATAAATATATTTTTCGCATATAAATTTATTCGGTACGGTTCAATATTTTTTGATTTATTTTTATAAAATAAAAAACCTACCTTAATTATTGGTACGATTGTAGATTTATATAGGAACCTACGATTTTATTAAAAACCTAAAAATCGGTTCGGTGCAGTATGATTCGGTTTTTAAATATCCATCGACACCCCTAGTTCATGTGCCCCATACACTGGACTATAGATCCGCTCCTGATTAGATATATATGTATATTATAAATCTGTTGGTTATTTTTTATTAAAGGGACTTGATAGACGAATATTTAAATTAACTTTCTTAAACATATTTAATTACCGACTTGCTTATAATTAATCACCAAAGCTCCTGGCATGTCAAAATTACATAATTTGTGGAAAGTGTGATAAAATTGTGTATTTGCAGGAAGTTGTGAATATTTGCCGTAAACACCTTACGGCAAATCAAGAAGCCTTTGCTGATCGTAGAATTCATGTCATCATCAACGACGCCAAGTAAGTTCAAATTAAATTTACAAACCTTTCTTCACCACAGTGTTTAAAGGAATCCAATTTCTACATAATTCATAATGTAATTTTTTTTTACTATCAAATCACTTAAAATAACTATATATAACTTGCTATAATACGTGAATGTTTTTATAACAAATTAATATCTATTGATAGTTTACAAATTTTTTTTTAGACTAAGTTGACGCCTGCTATGTGGAAAAGATCCCAATTTTCTTAATGATTAGACTAGGTCGATACTGGTATTATATTTTTGTCTTTCACCTATCGACTGGGGGTACTTCTTATTGTATCTGCGGTATGGAGGCCTCACTATCTTTATATGCTTTCACTGCTCGTTATTATTAAAACTATGGTTAGAATTTATAAATTTATATTATTAATATCTATTGATAGTTTACAATTTTCTTTAGACTAAGTTGACGCTTGCTATGTAAAAAGGATCCCGATTTTCAAAGATTAGACTAAGTTGACACTGGTGCTACATTTTTGTCTTTGACCTATCGATTGAGGGGTGCTTCTTATCTTCTCTATGGTGCATCCTATCGTACTAAATTTAAACGATGAAAACCTCACCATCTTTGTATGCTTTCACCGTCCGTTATCAATAAAACTTTGGTTAGAATTCCAAATTAATATTGTTAGTGTATACTATAAGTTAAAGTATTTGATTAATGGCTTGTTTGTGCATGTGAAAGGGTGGAGTTAGAAAAGAGCGAGTTGAAGTATGATGTGATAGTGGGAGATCTCTCTGATCCTCGTGAAGGAGGGCCTTGCAATCATCTCTACTTTAAATCTTTCTATGAAAGTGTCATTAAGCCCAAACTCAATGAAAATGGCATCTTTGTCACTCAGGTTTTTTCATTTCTCTCTTCACAATCTGTTTTTCTTTTTTAATAATCGTGGCGCACGAGGCCAGTTTGCGTACATCTTAACTACGTCTGACCAATACAGGTATCGGATAACTTTCGAACTGTACAGAATATGTTATTATAACAAGCAAAACTTACCAGACTTGTGATTGTTGCAGGCTGGTTTTGCTGGTGTTCTCTCACATAAGGGGTTGTTCTCTTCAGTTTATAACACTACTAAACAAGTCTTCAAGTGTAATTCTACCTTTTTAACACTTCATTTGATCTTGTTATTGGATGACCAATGTTACAATTCCTCTCTTCTCTTGATTTCAAAATGAGAATCAATATTTTCAGGAAAATAATACCAAATTCATCCCAGTACTTTTGACTAAAATTTATAATATAATCCTCCGTTATACTTTCGGATCACTAATTTACCTACCATTTAAAAGCCGTCTCATATCTGTCCTAATTAACCCTTCACAGTAGATTGACTTAGTCCTAAGCGACGTCACGTGAGATCGCTTTATGTATGTATAAATAATAAGTAATATGAAGTTATTTAGTACAAATATAAAAAAGAATACTGCTTATTATTATATTAATTTACTTATTTTTAGTTTCTCCAAAATTAATACTGCTTACGAAAAATCCTGCGTATTCTACAGTTAATGCTTAGCTTAATGATGTTATATTGCAGATGTTATAGCTTACACTGCTCATCTGCCATCTTTTGCTGATACACGTGGATGGGTTTTGGTATAGTCCCTCATCTATCTTTTGTTCAAATTTCTAATTAACTCTTGTTTAGTTTCATAATCAATAGCTTAATTATAATTAATATTCCTATAGGCTTCAGATCAACCATTTAAACTAGATGCTGAGGTTCTTGAGAACAGGATTAAAGAGAGGATTAATGGAGAGCTTCAGTATCTTGATGCTGATTTCATGCTTTCTCGTACCGTTATGAACAAGACTGTTGATACATCGTAAGTCTCGAAAATCATTTTTCAATGTTGATTATATAAAAAAAAAAATTCAAAAAAAATATTTTCATTAGAAAAATGATTTTTCTGAAATAATAGATTTGCTCCAACTAACGCTTACAAATTATTGTTGATTTATAATATTCGAAAATTTCGTCAAAAGTTTTCCAAGGGAAAACATAAGGGAAGCATTACACTCTTAGCGCTGTTAACAAAGTTTATTTTGTTGAGTTGTTCCACGTAGGTGGGATTTGAGGTCTTTGGTCTCCTTATATGGTCTTAGACAATTCTCATCTCATAAGCTAGCTTTTGGGGTTGAGTTAGGTCAAATGTCCATTTATCATGGTATCAGAGCCAGGCCCATCCCAATTATTGTTACCGATGTTGGGCCCCCATTTATGTTGTCCACGCTCCAGAGTCCAGGTCTGGGCGTGAGGGGGTGTGTTAAGTTGTCCCACATCGGTGGGATTTGAGGTCTTTGGTCTCCTTATATGGTCTTGGGCAATCCTCATTTCATAAGCTAGCTTTTGGAGTTGAGTTAGGCCCAAAATTCATTTATCATATTTCATAATTGTAGACAACTTTTTACAAATATTTATAACAACTTAGGGGCGGTGATAGGCGAGTCGGTCGAATATGGACGGGTTAGAAACGAGTAATGTAAAAACGGATAAATTGTCCGACTCGCCCCATATATAATACGGGTAACCATATTATCCATGACATTTTGAATATGATCACTTTTGGGAGAATTCCTAGTATTCCAAGCCGGAGGAACCCCCAATTTGAATCTTTACAAATATAAAAGTTGAACCCATAAGTTATCAATTGGTTATCCATTTTCTAAGTAAATAATATGATTCTTATGCATATTTGACCCGTTTTTAAAAAGTTCATTATCCAATTCTTTTTTTAGTGAATAATATGAACGGAAACTATTTTTTTCAATTCATTTTGCCACCACTAACAACTGATTTTTATTACTTTACTTATTTGTTTTACTTGAATATTTTAGCTGCAAAATTCCGATTAAAGCAATGTCGAAGTTTTGCATATTATGATGCCAGAATTGGAAGTCGATATACTTTTATCTTTTAGTTTCTATTAATAAAAAAGAAAAAAGAAATAGTAGAAAGGGGTTAATGGTTATTCAACACATTATTTTATGATGATGATTTGCGTAAATAATTTGGCAATAGATAATATAAATAAAGAGTTTAGTCATTAATTTGACTCATTTATATGTTAGACTGTTAAATATAGTGTAAATATATATTCCCATAATCTTTTAATATCTGATATCTTAGGTCAAGGCTGTTCTTATCACGTTAATAAACTTTATCAGCTAGAGAGTTTGTATAGCACACAACTACTATATCAGCTTATGTATACAGAGGACGATTCCTCTTCTATTGGGACGGAGTTTTGGTTAATCAAATTTAACACATCATTTCATGATATCAGATCAGTTCTGGCCTAAAATATCAGATATTGAAAAATTATGGGAATATATATTTATACTATACTTAACATTGACAACATCAAGTTTATTTGTTAGTTAAATGACAAAAAATTTATTTTCTTTCCTTGTTGTAGGCTCCTGAATGAGACAAATATTTTAACAGAAGAGAATGAGAAGTTCCTCTTTGGACATGGACTGCTGGCAGCTGATAATGTCTGAACAAAGTCTCATCCAATCCAGTTTAATTTCTATGAATTTATTTTGAGTGTTATTCAGTACTATGCAGTGTCATTAATCAAGAATTCCGTCAAAGGTGTTCAAACTTTAAATAAGTTTATAATTTATTTTGTCGAAGAATGATATACTAAATTTTATAAATCAAATTACGCAACATTTAGTTTAACAATAAAATTTTTTTAATAGAACTATAATTTTATAAATCAAAATTATAATAACAGAAAGACAATATTTAAAATTTTACTAATAAAAGCAAGCATAAAACAAGAGGAAAAAGAGAGTCGAGAGGGTTTATAGTTTGTAGAGAGCTTTATTAAAGAAATTTTTATAAAGCTTGGCTTTCAAATTATAAGACTTATTTAAGAAAAAAATTTTAATTAAAAAATTTCTTTTAAGATAAATTGTTTATTTCTACCAAAATTTTAAATTTAAAGTGTCATTTTAATAGGAATATTTTTAGATTGAAAAAGAATCAAATAGACCATAACACATGGTGGTCTCTGTTTAGTTTTGGCAAAATAAATCAATAGAACTTTGAACCCGTGAATAATATGTCACTTTGAACACTCTGAACCGGTTGGCTGCCTCGCTTAACTATATTAAGGGTGTTCAAAATATAATTTATAATCATATAAAGTAGTATTTAGTTTATATATGCATTATAATTTTTTGGCGAAAAATGTGCACTTGACCACCCTTGACATTGGGTGGTTACGCTACTGACTATGAGCAGAAGTACGAAATGAAAATAAACAAAATATAGGCAAAATTTTAGGCGATTCGGGTCCGGTAGCTCGATGCATGCAGATGACATGGGCTATAACACAAGAAAATATAGGAATCATGTGGAATTCTTGTTTTATAGCCCTAATACACCAAAAAACGAGAAACAGTCGTGGCGAAGCGACGATTATTGTTCCTTAGATCGTTTTTGATGGGCCGACAAAATTTTAGGTGATTTGGGCCCAGTCACTCGGATGCATGCACATGGTGTGAGCTATATAGCACACGAAAATCTATGAATCGGGTGGAATTTCAGTTTTACGGTCCTAAAACGCCAAAAAACAAGGAATGATCATGGCGAACTGACTATTGTTCATTAGATCATTTCTGATGTGTCCGCAAAATTGTAGGCGATTCGGAGTCCGTCGCCCGAATTCATGCAGATGGCATGAACTATAAGATACGAAAATTTGGAAATCGTCCTAAATTTCAATTTTATGGTCCTGAAATGCCAATAAATTAGGAACGGTCATGATGAAGCGATGAATATTGTTCCTTAGGTCGTTTTTGATGGGCTAGCAAAATTTTGGGCGATTCGGGTAGATGGCGTGGGCTAGCACACGAAAATATGCGAATCATGGGGATTCCTATTTTATAGCCCTAAAGCACTAAAAAATGAGAAACGGTCATGGCGAAGTGATGACCATTTTTTCTTAAGTCATTTTTAATAGAATGGCAAAATTTTAGGTGATTCGAATTTGGTCGCTTGGATGAATGCAGATGGCATGAGCTATATAGCACACGAAAATATATGAATCAGGTGGAATTTTAATTTTATGGCCCTAAAACGCCAAAAAATAAGAAATATCATGGCGAACCCATGACTATTGTTCATAAGATCATTTATGATGTGCCCGCAAAATTGTAGGTGATTCGGGCAGTCGCCCGAATTCATTCAGATTGCGTGGACTATAGTACACGAAAAATATAAATCTCCTTGAATTCTGATTTTATGGCACTAAAATGCCAAAAAACGAGAAACGATCACGGCAATCCATGACTATTGTTCATTAGGTCGTTTCTCGTGGCCCCGAAAAATTTTAGGTGATTCGGGGCCCGTATCCCGAATTCACATAGATGACGTAGATTTACAGCACACAAAAATTTGGACATCATCCTAATTTCTATTTTATGGTCCTAAAACGCCAAAAAAAAAGAAAACGATAACAGTTCATGACGAACATATGACTATTGTTCATTAGGTCATTTCTGATGGGCTCGCAAAATTTTAGGCAATTTGGAGCCGATCGCAACATAAAAACAAGAGTTCCAAAATTCCTAGTTTCTAAACAATACATTTGGGCAGATCAATAAAATTAACGAACTCTATGTGGCTCCAGTTGAACACAATTATTTTATAGTTTTCTTTCAATAAAGAAAGGAAGTATTTCTAAAAAGAAAAATTGGTATGGATATATTCAAGTCTTCAGAAGTGAAAAGAAGCAACTAGTCTTAGTTTAAAACGAAGCATCAAACAAAGTACAGTTTGTCATAGTTAATTTTTTCCCTCATGAAGAAGAATTTTATGAGATTTGAACTCAATTACTTTCGGTTTCTTCAATAAAAGAAAAAGGAAGTGTTATATAAGTAAAGCTTGATATGGAGGGGCAGAAAGAAGAACCTTAACTCACCTTTGCCCACGCGAAATGAGAAAACCAAAAGGAAAAGCCTTTAAGCTCAGAAAGGAAAGGCCACCTAGGTACACAAACTGCGAGACCCTCCCGTGCACAAAGCTTCCCGTATTCACACAAGGTCTGAAGAAGGATCGCACCTCAGAGGTATAGGCATCAAAGGCTAATTTCATTGCTCGAACCCATGCTCCAAAGCTCCCCTTCAGACTGCGAGATCGTCTGTCTCGTGTAATCATTCAATTGAAAATTCACAAAAGGTTCACAACTAAGCTAATCTTTCCTTCACCAAGTATACCAAAGCACAAACAACAATTCAGATTTAATTCACAACGGAATAAGATAGTTCATTTTTTCCTTTCACCAAATCTACAACTTGGAGTTCACAGAACTTAAACCTTTCATTCATTTGTACGTAAAGCAGGCAGAAATGTTAACAACTAAGTGTGATGATGGGACACTCCAAATTAGATAGTTCCATTATTCAGACTGGACTGTTTCCGAAGCATTATTAGTATCCGCTGGGCTCTCCTGCAAAGAAATCTGATCGTTCTGGTCGGGGACAGTTGGCATCTTTGATTTTTTCTTTTCCTCCTTGAGAATCACTTGCCTGGGCATCACATCTAACATAAAGTTTCCACCATTCCATATAGATGCTGAAACCTTGAGTACTTGGAATACAACATGCAACTTATATGACAAAAATATGGGCACGGTGAGTGCTGTAGTTGCAAGCGTAAATATGGCCTGGAGCAGAATATACATAAACAAGCGATTCTGATCCCCAAGCAAACCACTGACGCGCCACCATATGTTGTTTGCTTTCTTTGCCTTTTTTGAGAGCTCCCTACCAATTGACGAACATAATAGAATCAACACCAACCACAATACAACAGCCAGGAATAAACTAAACATAATGACCCACGATGACGTTCATAGACTAGCACAAAAGGGACAGATGGAGAAAGAAAGGTGCATACACCCAAAGAAGACTTCATCATAGGCTGCAAAAATTAGACACTACAATGGCTACCTGTAAGATGTCATAACTTCAGGGTCTCGCAGAAATCTCTGTCGGCGTAGGACATCTACTATGAGATAATAGAGAACCTGCCAGAGAAAATATGCAGCTAATGGGACCCAAAATAGCCAAGTCCAAAGGTAGGATTGGTTTTCTTTGTAAGGCCATGATGCTCGTGCTGGAGTCCCTTCAGGATGCATAGCTCCAAAAAACTCAGGATCCCACCAGCGAATTGTGAAGAAAACCAACCCTGCAAATCAGAATAGTTGGAGGTAATCAATTTAAACAAGCCAAGAGTTCTTTAACAATAAATTGGGGAGAAGACACGTACACATTCTAATTCATTGGACAAAGTAAGAACGATGTCAATATGTAATACAATGTCACATAAACATCTTATGATATCTGAACCGAAAGCTTACTACTTCCGGTAAATCACACAGTGCAGCACTAAAAAGAGATTAACTATTTACATGATTTGCTGCAGCAGAAGTAGACAACTAGATAATTACGACTAAGAATCTCTGACAGACTTTGAAGTATTAGCTTTACTTATAAGTGATTCCCAGAGTGCAGCACTAAAAGGCAATTAATTACTGAGTGTTTGACACGTTTTGCTGCAAAGTAGAACAACCCGGCAATTATAATTAATTAACTCTGACAGACTTAGAAGTATTAGCTTTCAGAGGGATTAAACATCCTCAAAGTATGGCATCAGGCATCCAAAGAAAAGTAGAAGTGCCTTTGTAACAATTGACCTAGTGTTGACCTATACCGTACAATGCAAATTAACAAGAACTTAAGGGAAAGATAAATTGATAAAACCAAATATCATTAGCAAAAGGCATGATCATAACAAAAATTATCACAAATGAAAAACATGACGCAAACAGAAGAAACTCTTCAAGAGGGGAATATTAGTAAATATCATTTTCCCACATCACCTTTTTTCCTTTTCATTTTCCTTTTAAGAAAAATCTTTTGCACAACTAAATTATGGAAGCAATTATACCTTGAGGCAAATACTTTGGTAATGAAACCAAAAATAGTCAACACTAAGCTATGTAATCAAATAGAAAATGGACAACCCAATACAAAATCTACTTCTAGAAGTTATAAAGTAACACTAAACTCAAAATCCAGATCCTTAGAATGAGACCACGACTAAAATATGGAGACATGGCAGGGCCTCAATGGATATATAAGCATGCATAATCAAAACAAGACATTCTCTTAGTTTTAGAATGGAAGTTGTTAATGTCCATACCCCACTGCACTGGTTTCTATGGTTGAGCGCAAATAACTTGCTATTGCCAGGAATAGGAAAACAGAAGACAGAAGAATGTCCTACTTACCAGGTAAAAGATGGATGAAAACACTGACAATTTTATCAACTGAACTAAAAACTAAGCTACAGCGCCAAACAATCAAGGCCCATGCTAGAGGTCCCTGCAGTTATATGTAAGAGGATAAAAATTTAAGAGTAGATAAATCTTAAAGTTAGTATTAAGGACTTTCAAATATAAGATGTTTACCTCTGCGAATGAGAAACAAACCATGAATAGCTTCTCATTTGTAGGAAAAAACAGAAGCGTGACTAAAAAAATTGTGTTTGCATAATAGCAAAAGTCCTGCACAATAAGAAGCCCGAATTCCAATCATTTGTCTAACAACCAGGAATTACTAGACACAGGAAGGAACAGAAACATTATTCCTATGTTTTAAAGATTGAATTCCTTGTCCGAGAGGTTCACTTGAGTATAAACGGAAATAGTAGGACTTGAAATTAAGGATTAATATCATAAAACGTTTCACAGATATTATTTTGACAAACTGAGAATGCCGAAACACCAAATGAATATGCCGGTCCATCAGATAATTGTTGTCTACCTTTCTCCTATAATCATTATGTTTAATCCAGTTTCATTTAAGATCTTGAGTTTACACGGTCTAGTAAAATTAGAATAAATAAATAAATAAATAGAGTTAAAGAGCGTGCCATAACAACAGCCAACAACTCAGAATTCCATACTGCAAACTATAACTACGTGAAATCCTTTGCATAGCCATTCTCCAACCAGTTATGAAATTGCTATTTGAAATATTAAGTTAAAGAACACAAATTGTACAGGTGAAGCTGGGCTTACCAAAAGATAGTAATGCCATTTCTTGTATCTGTAGTAGATCCATCTCAGAGGAACGAAAATGACATAGAACAAACAGTAAACATATCGAATATCCTGTGGCCCTAATCAGAATCAGCCATTCCATAGTCAAAAAGAAAGTTAACACAAGATACTAAATTAAAATTCAAGAGGAAGCAATTATATAAAGCGAATAGCTAAGACTAGACATTTCACTCACTTGCACCCAGTATAAAGCAGAATGCCCCAAATCCAAGAACACCCATCAGATGTGTCACCTGCAAACACCATGACTCCAATTAATACAACTTTAAAGAAAACGTGTGTAATACTGCAGACAAAAATTTAGTCTCCAAGGCTTTGATCTAGTGGTAAGAGCATAGCTTGTGACGTGTGGATTAGGCGCATGTCAGGGGTTTGAACCCTGCTATCAAGCTACTCTTGTCCAAGAGAAGTCATTTGACACCCCCTCACAGAAAAATTACTCTAGGTCAAATTTTTATTTTTATGTAAATATACTATATGTTGAATCCCCTTGGATTCTTCATGTGTTTACTTATATATTTTGAACCCTTTAGTAAACAACCTAGCACTGCCACTGTCTATTGCACACAGAAGCAATTGAGAAGCAAGGGCGGAGCTAGAGTGTCTGTCAGGTTCGGCCGGTCCCATCCCAGTAGCTTTGAATTTATTTAAAAATTCATTAAATATATCCAAATTATTAATTTAAAACCCAGTAATTTAAAAAAATTAGATCAAACCATACGTTATGGATTAGAACCCAGTAACTTAGGAATTAAAATCCATAAGTTTCAAATTTTGGAAGGGTAGAAGGCGGGGCCATTATCTACAGAGGGCCCTCGGGATTTCTCGCTTATCAGACATTATTGTAGACAAGATTTGGTTTATGGTGTTTTTGAAAAGGCAGAATGTATGCATGTAATTGTAAATTGCGTGTGTAAATGAACTTTGATATACAAACCTTGTTAATAAATCGTTCATGTTCCTCAGCTCGTTTGGCGATCTTATCAGCTTGTTTTGACAAGATCTGTTTCGTTTTCTCCTTTGTTTTCTACAAACAAAAAGAACAAACACACATAATTTCTGTACCAACCCATTCAATAATTCCTTCAAACACGTAAACTGCAATAAAACCCACCACGAAAAAACACAAATTCACGCACAAAAACACAAAAATGTATAAATTACGTACCTGAGATCGATCTTTGAAACGTTGTTTGACCTTCCCAAATGGATGTCCATTGCTATCATCCATTGATTCTTCGTTGCTTGACATTCTTGTTCGAAATCTAAAAGGTGATGAAGGGTGCTTTGATGTTGTTGCGCGCGGTTCAATATAAACACAGATTAGCTCTGCGTTATCTCTGTCTCGATTTCAGGAATGCTTTTACTGAATAAGAGAATTAAATAAACTTGATGATTGATCATTTCTGTTGTTAATCAATCTGGGATTGCCTTCTTTAGCAAAAACTGCTTATTTTATTGAATGCTTTGACCCCTTTATTTTGTTGATGATTTGGTTTTTTCGGAGCACACAATCCCAGGTACACACGTAAGGCATGATATCTTCATTTATTTCTTTTCTTTACTTTTTCTTTTTTGGAATTTATTTTAAATAGGGAAAATGTCCAAATTCTGAAGTTTCACCCTAATAATATTTGAAATTACTTACTGATGGCGAGAGCAATATTAAACAAAAAAATTCAATGAATGATAAAGTTGTTTAATTCTAAGGATGAAATACAATCGATTTCTTTATTTAAGTGGTTCTCGCTTCTTCTTGTTCCTGTTCTTAATTTCTCCCCGGGTAGTTCCCAATGTTTGGTACTTTTCATACTTCATGAGTGCAACATCAACAAATTCGCTCATGATCAAGTTACAACCTAAGATCTATGACCATATTATGTTAACTGTTCGTATTTCGTTCATTCCATCGGTATGCTCCCAGGTACCTGTAATTATGATCCGTTTGACAGAACCAACGAGTCTTTCTGTAAAAACCTCCCCGAATAATCGTCATTTTTTGATGATTTTTTCGCTTCTCACATCTGCTCTTTCCACACCTCCGATTCCTTTTTTCTCCATTAAATTTCGTGTATTATTAAATTGTCCCTTTAAGGATAAGTCACCGAGCTAGCATGTCTCGAACTAAAAATGTCACACGTCAATTATGGACAGGTAGTCGTGGCCCCATAAGGGAGCAAAATGTCAATGTAGAAATTGGTAGATGACTCGATTGTTCTGTTTCCCATACAAAAGAATCTGATTAATTTATTCGAATATTTGATGTGAATATCTGACTAATGCTTCACTTGCATTTGAAAAGATGCATTATCTATAAATAGTTAAAAACTAAGCAATTGTG